>WOUH02000041.1:7922127-7949028 GCA_009936405.2 Stevia rebaudiana | reverse complement strand
TTTCCAGTCTACTAAATTAGGATATTTTGAACAACTTTTATGTTTTATACTTTTCCAGATTCGAACTCGAAATGGGTGAAAAACGCAGATTAAGTTCGAATGTCCAGATTTGCGCACTGATTTTGTTTTAAACGTTGTGAACTCATACGATGGAGTTACGGGACGTGCGAGTAGCCGTTGGAAAGCTAAGATCATGAACTTAATCATGGTCTCTGAGTTTGCACGATTTGGACTCATCTCGATCAAGTTATGGTCGAAATAAAACATGGACAGAAAGCTGGAAAAGTGTCTTTTTGCATGTTCATGCATTTTAAATGTGTTTTTGCATGATTTTCGATTATAACACTTCATTTTAGTGTGTTTAACATATAGATAGGTATATTAAGAGTATGAGAGTTAAACACGAGATTCCTTACGTAAGGTTTGTCGGGAGAAGGCGAGAATCTTCACTTTATCCACCAAGAACACCAATGTGGCTTTTCTTTTGATTCAAATGGGTCTCGTTTGATAGAACTAATCTGAGAATGGAATGAAATAATAGCAGGGAAATGTGGTTGTGATTCTGTCGATAGAAATGGGAAAGAAAGAAGAGAATGCAATGGAAGATAAGTTGGTGGTTTAAATAATATTGCTCTTTGGATAAGAAGATCTAGATTTCGGCATGGTGTATACAATTGTTAAATTGGTTAGGTTTGACTTTGGTGGCTTATTTGGTCGAGAGATTGAGGGAGTGGCCGAGAGGGATGGGAATGGCATCGAGAGGCATGGAGGAAAAGGTGGTACCGAGATGATTTCATTCCAGCCGAGAGCATCACCCAAGTGATCGAGAGAATGGTTTTAATTATTGTTAGTGGGGTGCACATGGGGGTGGTCGAGGGAATTAAAAGGAATCGAGAGGCTGGAGTTGTTGATCGAGAGCATTGGATTTCCAGCCGAGGGGTTGAGAAATTTAGGTGGTGATGATCGAGAGGGGAAGGGATTCATCGAGTGGGATGCTTTTGATCGAGAGGGGATCGAGAAGGTTTAAGGTGGTGGTGTTGGACGTGGTCTATGCATGCATGCATGCATGCATGCATCGAGAGGGAGGTCGAGAGAGGTAGAGAGATCGAGAGAGATAGAGAGATCGAGAGGGAGAGCGAGATCGAGAGGGAGGGAGATCGAGAGAGATAGAGAGGTCGAGAGGTTGCCGGATCGAGAGCGGGTCGTCGAGAAGACGGGATGGATCGAGAGGTTTCGGTGACGGTTGAGAAGGTGGTACGGGTCGCGTGATCGGACGGTGTCGAGGAGTCGCGCGCGTTAATATCGTTTTAGTTTTTATAATTTCGTTTACGCGATTGTTTTATATTCGTTTGAGTTTAATCGTGTATATATACGCATTTCGGTATTAAGTTTAGGTACGTGATGATAATACGTATAAAAGTACATTTAAGTGAGTCGGAATACTGACCTGAATTTGCGTGTTGTCACAATGATTGTATTGCAAGCTCAGTCTTTTATGTGTTTGTTTCTTATACTTTTGGTCGTACTTGTCTACTCAAACGTAGCACAAAGCTTAATTTGCAAAATTGATGGATATAAGAGTTCAATGCAAAATAGTTTCTAGGTATAAAACTTTGGGAAGTCCCATATAAACACGGGTACATTTTCTTTTATGCCTATATAATACACTTATGCATCGAATAAATAACTACTATTTGTCCACTAATATATCTATTAGACAATATAAACAAGTGTGTTACTGTCTTGTACTATTCTAACATTTCCCCATTTAAAATGAGTAATGCATTCAACCTTTCGTATTATATGATAATAGCTTATAAACTGGTACATCATACGAGTTGAATAAAAAAAATAAATAGCGAATTATCTTCTGGAGACTTTATCATGGCTAACTAATAAAACCCCAATAACGTATTCGCCTAGAAGAGAAACAAAAATTGGATTTTCTTTATGGTCTACTTAAATATGTTCGTATCACCTAAAAAGCAAAGGGGTCAACATGTCAGGTTTCCCAAGGAGAAGGAACTGTCATTTTAACCCTTCTCAGGTTTCCTCATTACCGGACATATGTATAGAACTAATTTTGAGACTGAGGATAGTATGAAAGATCTTTTAAATGCACGTATCCCTTTGGGAGGACAATTGGGATATGAGCATAAAGACCTTTACGCCACAACTAATAACTCGATTCATTTTCAATTAGAAATAATAGTTAATAAAAGAAATACCAAAGTTACATTAGAATGAGGTAAAATATGAATTAGTAAAATTAAATAAATAATAAAAATCATATTCTGATTTGACAGGTGACTTAATAATCATGTATTAGATGTAAGTTAAAATGAAAGGTGTATTTAATTATTGAGTTTTTATACTATTGCATCATCAACATAAATCATAATTGATACAATACACCACCCACCGAACCAAACCAAACCAAACCCAACCCAATCTCACTGTAAACAATACACGGTACACCGGACGACGTCGTTCTCTGCCAGCTCCCCCGTCGTCTCTTCCACTACCTAGGGTTTCGTTTCGTTCCGTTCATCGGATCTGTAATTTTACAGACACAATTATCACTCTCATTTTGTCTGATCTGTTTCTCTCTCATCCATATCACTCCGGCAGATCGACCTCTTGCTTTGATTAATCGGAATATACCTCCGATCGGATACCGGCCGGGCATTTTCATTATCAGATGAGAATGCCCGAAGGATGAGCAAACACGGTGAAACAGACGAAGAAGATAACGAGTGTTTTCACGAGTCGCTTGATCGGTTACTCTCTTCAACCACCTGCTCTTCTTCTTCATCTTGCTCGGAAATCTGTTCGGAGAATGAAGACGGAGATGATGATGTGATTTTGATTGATCCGAATTGCAGCAGTGTTCGTGATTATAATGCTTTTGGACGCCCCTTACCTATCCCTAAGTTCCCGATGGGTGTTGTGAACAGTTACGATGTTTGGATCTCACGGCCGTCGTCAGTCGACGAACGCCGTATGCAGTTGCTCCGGCAGATGGGGCTCAGCCGTGATTCATCTCTTTTCCTACGTAATTCATCTCAGCTCGGTAAGTATGATTCACCGGATAAGTTAAAAGTTTCCGGTTCTTCTGGTTCTGGTATCATTCGATCAAAATCTGCTGATTGTGAAAACTGTGGCTCTAGTTTCAATTTTAATTCGTTTCCTGGAATTGGTTCTGTTAATTCGTTTTCTTCACCTGTTGCTGAGACTGTACTAACAACTGTAAGTGACAAGGTTGATATCTCTGTTGATCATAGTGCTAATGTTGTTTTACCTGATAAAATTCCTGGGGAGAACCTTGTTAAGTCGAGTCGTGAGATTGTTGAATATGATAATTCAACGGATTCGAATTTGGATGATAACTTCAACGATTTGGATACAGTTGACAATGATGCAGTGTGCTTAATTAAGAATCTGGATAATGGTAAAGAGTTTGTGGTAGATGAAGTTAGAGAGGATGGTATGTGGGGAAAACTTAAGGAGGTTGGAACAGGGAGACGTTTAACTCTGGAACAGTGTGTTGAGCATTCGCCAATTGTTCAAGAATTGATGAGAAGAGAGAATGTGGAGGCTGGTAATAATGATTTACAAGACACAAACAATGGTGGAAATGGATCTAAACTGAAAAAGAAAGGTGGATGGTTAAAGAATATTAAAAATGTCGCGAGTTCAGTTGCAGGTCATAAAGAGAGAAGAAGCAGTGATGATAGAGATACATCATCAGAAAAGGGCGGGAGAAGGTCTAGTTCTGCAACTGATGATAGTCAAGATGTTTCATTTCATGGTCCACATAGAGTACGCGTTCGACAATATGGGAAATCATGTAAAGATCTTACGGGTCTGTATAAAAGTCAGGAAATACAAGCTCACAATGGGTCCATCTGGACCATTAAGTTCAGTTTGGATGGTAAGTATATTGCGAGTGCTGGTGAAGATTGTGTCATTCATGTTTGGCAAGTTGTATCATCAGAAAGAAAAGGTGATCTTTTATTTGATAAACAAGAAGATGGGAATTTGAATGTGTTACTGTTGTCGAACGGGTCACCAGATATAGGTTTGGCATCACCAACTTTGGATGGTCAATTTGAAAAAAAGAAAAGAGGAAGGTTATCATTAAGCAGAAAATCTACTAGTTTGGATCATATTGTTGTGCCGGAAACTGTGTTTGGACTCTCAGAAAAACCATTTTGTTCATTTGAAGGACATCTTGATGATGTGCTTGATTTGTCATGGTCCAAATCTCAGGTTAGCTTGAAGCAGTTGATCAAATTACTTCTGTAGAATCCATAGTTGCAACAATATCATTTTTTATGTTGAAAATTTTTAAAAATATATATTTTTCATGGTTATATTGAGTTATTGACATAGATATGTTTTTTCTCACTCTTGGACTTATATCCATGATTCTGCATAAATGCTCTTATTTGGAAACTTCAAGACATGATTACCGAATTTGAAATTTAAAGAATTAGAAGGAATGCGATTTGTTAAATATATTCTAGATCTTCTCGACAAGGAAAATGTTTCTTGCAATAGTTTTAGTTATTTCGTTTTTGAAAATTTCTTCACTGTTCATTTAGTTTAGCATATTTGTCGCATAGTTTTTGTATGTTTACATGCTTAACATACAAAACCTTGCATCCTGTTAACGTAGTGAAGCACATATAAAAACCTTCTTATTGGCAGACAATTTCATTTTCAGCATTTGCTCTCATCTTCAATGGACAAAACCGTGCGATTGTGGCAGTTGTCTAGCAAGTTATGTTTGAAGATATTTTCTCACAATGACTATGGTATGAAGTATGAACCCCAATGTTTTCAATTCAATTGAAATACATGTTTCTTTATAATTACTAATTTATTTTTCCTTTTTTTTTTAAAATACAGTAACTTGCATCCAGTTCAATCCTGTTGATGATAATTATTTCATCAGTGGGTCACTTGATGCTAAAGTTCGATTATGGAGCATTCCTGATCATCAAGTGGTTGATTGGAATGATATGCATGAAATGGTCACTGCTGCTTGCTATACACCAGATGGTCAGGTTGACCATATAACTTTTTATCTCAATATTCATAATTTTTAATAACATGTGGTACAATAGATGGGCCACATGGGTTGACTAACGGGTTCATACGGAAATGGGTCAAGTTTTAATATGGGTCGAAACAGGCAATTGTTTATTTTAAAAGACTAGTAAAACGTTAATTATGACTACAAAATCACTATTTACAATTTTTATTTACTTTTTTGAATAAAAACAATTTTGACCTATTTAATCTTGATTATACTTTTTGTATATACCTAGTTTAAATTGTCATTTGTTACTGATGGAACTTTTTTCTTTTTCTTTTTAATTTATTTATTGTTATTTTTTATTTTTGAAGGCTGCACTTGTTGGTTCATACAAGGGGAGCTGCTGTTTGTACGACACAACTGGTAGGAGATCTATTTGTGTGTGTCTGATTTAATTAATATTATTAATTTTGTTGGTCTCTTGTTTTGTGCTAAAATGTTTACTTGAACTATTTTGCAGAAAATAAGTTACAGGAAAAAAGTCAGATCAATCTGCAGAACAAAAAGAAGAAGGCGCGTTACAAAAAGATCACTGGTTTTCAGGTAAATACTAAACCACTGCATGACTTTGTAATAGTTTGTTATTATTAATATTAATCTGTTATTTGGAAGTAATTGAGTATTATCAACATTAAATTTAATCTGCAAATTCATAGTACCTCTACAGTTTCTTCCAGGTACATCAGAAGTGCTCATTACATCTGCAGATTCACGGGTTCGTGTTGTTGATGGCCTTGATCTAATTCACAAGTTCAAAGGTATTTATTTTTGGAATCATTTTTTAAACATTAGTAATTTATTAAAAAATAAAAAGTTTGATAATTACTGTTCTAGTCAACAAGGCTGTAAACAAACTGCGCTCGGTTCATGCTCAAAGTTTATTGAGCCGGTTCGACTCGACTTGATTTGTTTTTTAACTAGCCAACTCAGATATTTATTTATTTATTTTTTTGAAAAGTTTAATTTTTTTCCTTCTAATTTCTGTATTTTTTAAAAACTTGAGATTTGCACAAATCACTTACCACCTCAAGATTTTTATCATATTTTTTGTTTAGGCAATTTATGCCACCTGTTACTCGATTTGACCCGACCCGACCCATGTTATTATTATTACAGGATTTCGCAACACAAACAGGCAAATTTCAGCCTCGGTGACATCAAACGGGAAATATGTGGTTTGCGCAAGTGAGGATTCGCAAGTATACGTTTGGAAACATGAAGCCGATTCGCGTGCCAACAGAAACAAATGCGTAACCGTCACTCACGCCTACGAGCACTTCCACTGTCAAGACGTAACCGTAGCCATCCCGTGGCCCGGTAATACCGACACTTGTTACGGTTTTCAACACGCGCTTTTTGAAGAACCCGATATGCTTAGTGGGGACCACTTTGATGACGTGTCATCGGTTAACCATCCTCCAACACCTGAAGATCAAATCAGTAGCAGCCCGTTTCACGGAATCGTTTCTAGCGCGAGTAACGGGTACTTTTTTGACCGGTTTTCCGCCACATGGCCCGAAGAGAAACTGGTTTTGACCACAAAGGATACGGGTCAACATACGGGTGCAGATTTTACCAACGGGTCGGGCCCGAGTAAGTCGGGTTGGGGTATGGTGATTGTAACCGCTGGGCTTCGTGGGGAGATTAGAACATTCCAGAATTTTGGATTGCCGGTTCGAATATAGATGGGCTGGGTAAAGCCTGGCCCAAAACCTGAGCCCAAATCTGAGCTTGAATTGTGCAGGTCTGTTATTTGGGAAATTTGTATAGATGTTTTTTCATGATTTGTAATATTTTAGCATATATGGTGCAAAAAGAATTAGAGTGAGTAGAAAAGGAAGGAAAATGGAAATTAAGAGAAATGAACACATGTAGAGTTAGTTAACAAGATGAGGAAAAAAGTAGATTGGAATTCAATGAGTTAATTGTGTATTTTTACTAATTTATCCATGTGTTTATTCTCTGATTACTATGTGTTTTCTAGTTTAATTTGGGTATTTCTACATGTATAATTTATAAATGTAGCCAAATTATATAAATCAGTTATCAATCGACATAATTGAGCAATATCAGTTTTCCAGTCTCTTTAGTTATCAGTTTGGTGTTATAGTTCGATTGTTTGGTTTTTTCTCCTTGGAACTTTTATAATGTAATTTTACATATGAATCCTGGGTGAGGTTATGTTAATAAAGGTTCTTATAGTAAGAAGCCGTAGGAAGGTATCAAACGGATCTTGATTTGAGCTCATTCTAGCGGCATTTGAACCATCATTTAAACATTCATTGACTTTTCATACGATATTATTTTTTTATAAAAATTGCACCATAAAAATGAACTTTTACCTCTTTAATTTGAGTACCACTGTGATATACTTTTTTTAAACTTAAAAAAATTTAGTTTTTTTTTAAGACGACAAAGAAACAAACAAACAAACAAACCTATCAAGTAAAATCCCACTATCATAGTAGGGTCTGGGGGTGAGATGGAGACAGACCTTATCTTTATCCCAAAAGGGTAAAGAGGCTGCTCTAGGGAGACCCCCGACTCAAAAGTTTTTTTTTTTTTTTTTTGTAATTATTTTGATATTATTATTATTATTATTTATTTATTTATTTATTTATTATTATTATTATTATTATAAAATACAGTACATGTATATCTAATTATTTTTAAAATACAGTACATGTATATCTAGTTGTTTTAAGAATACAGTCAATGTATATCTTGTTATTTTGAGAATATAGTAGATGTATATCTAGTTGTTTTGAGAATACAGTACATTTACATCTTGTTTTTGATAATAAAGTACAAGTATATCTAACAGAATTGAACATACCATAACGGAAGAAACAATACATCACACTAAACAACCTATGACTAATGAACCGATTGTTTATGTGAACAAAAATGGTTGTAAGAGTACGCATCAAAGAAGCAGTTTCGTGACTTATTATACTGTACACTGAATGGTTTTCGTAACATATCGCCTATTGAACAACTTTCTGAATATAAAGTATTGTTTCTCAAACGGTTTTCGGAATATACGTACTGTACATTGAATGGTTTTTGTAACCTAACTATCGCCTATTGAACAGCTTTCTGAATATAAAGTACTGTTTATTAATCGGTTTTCAGAATGTACGTATTGTACATTGAATGGTTTTTCGCAACGTAACTATCTCGTATGGAATAACTTTCCGAATATAAAGTATTGTTTATTAAATGGTTTTCATATACGTACTGTACATTGAATGGTTTTTCGCATCGTAGCTTATCGTTATTTGAACAACTTTCTGAATATAAATAATGTTTATCAAACGGTTTTCAGAATATACATATTGTACACTGAATGGTTTTTGTGACGTAACCTAATTTATCCGAATAGTTTTCTAAAACATTATACTGCTTATCAAACGGATTTCAGAACATACACTATTATTTATAGAACAATTTCTGAAGATGACATACGGTTTATTAGACCAAACCTTTTGGAGCATAACATACTGTTTATTAAGCTAGTTTCAAAACATAACTTACTACATGACTTTTACTTTACACTGACGAGACTCTCTTACGAACTCACCAGCTTTATGCAGACTTTTCAAACTCAACTTTTATTTCAAACTCACCAGCTTTTGTAATTTTTTTATTTTTTTGTATTTAAAAATATTAATTACTTTTATACGGGTGTAAATGCGTTGAGTTGAGCTCGCTTAATCTTAATCTTAGTTATTTATTACTTTATGATATTATATACTAGGTTAATACCCGTGTATCACACGGCATAGATTATTTATGAATGTCTAAAACAATTTCATAAATAAGCTAATTATTTACTTTACATTGGAAAAAAATTAAAATTACAATCACATTCACACAAACAAACTTTTTCATAGATCTGAAATTATTTCCTTGTATACTGTATATTTGTTGTGTGAAAGAGGATAAGCAATCCTTTCTAATATGGCCAACTTTATAAAATTTCTGAAACTCGTTGACAAATCATCTTTCAAAAGATCCGGACACCATCCACACCTTATCACCCTTGCAATCCCAGACCTCTGCTATTTTATTGGTCAAGGACATACCAAACACTCTGATTCCACATTTGAAATTTTAATACGTTTGGGCATGTGAAATCAAGTCTCTTGAAATTTTATAGTTATAGGACGGTTCTATATTCTTGTTAAATAATTCCAAATTGTCTCTTTAATTTTTGGGTTCAATGCACCATTGGGCATTGGCCTTCTATTTGCAACCCATTAATACGATTAAGGCCTATATTTCTTTTAATTACTCCATGAAAGAAGATAGTATTTTTGTCTCTGTTTATGACCCACTTGTTTTTTGTCTCTGTTTATGACCCACTTGTTTTTCTTAATCACTCGACGCATTTACACTCGTATAAGATTAATTAGTTTTTTTAAATATAAAAAATAAGAAAAATAAATAATAAAATATATATAAGAAAAATAAAAAAATTTAGTATAATAACAAAATTAATTAGTTTTAGAATACTTGTAAATTAAATGAAGAAAATAACAAATTAAAGAAAAAAGAAATATAGAAGAATTCTAAAATAATAAAAAGAAAAAGAAAATTATGAAAATTTCATATTTAGTTCTTTAGGAGTAAGTGTAAATTTGTCAGTTTCAAAATATTAACTAAGGTTTTTAACAAATATTAGTCTAAAGGACGAAAATTGTAACTAAACATATATATAAAAGATGCTTTTAGAGCTTTTAAAACATAAAAGATGAAACATGCAAGTTCATATAAACCTAAATAATGATTTATGTAATTTTGTCAAACATAAAATTTATATGGGAAAAGTGAATATAGGGCTGTTACGCATCTAACTTACATGCGAAACCTTTCAGAATTACGTCGTTTGGAATAAAATTCATATAAAAATTGAGTAGAATCTTCTTTCCTATGTTATTTTCTATCAATTCACATAATTTTTTATTACTTTTACTTCATCATTGATACAAAAGTGGATTTTTAGTTTTTTGTCTTCACATTCTTGTTTAAAAATTGAATTTGGATTATAAGGCTTATGATGTGTTTTTTTACTTTAAAGATGTGCAAAATGATGGAGAAGAACTAAAGAAAATACAAACAAGTTTTTTGTTTGAATAAATCGAAATGACATAGTTTTGAAATATTTCACATGTAAGTTAGATGCGTAACAGACTGATATTCACTTTCCCAATTTATATTTATCGAAACATAAAATTTATATTATCGTTTTCTTTTCCAAAGGATTGTTTGGAACAAAGTTTAGGAGATGATAGCAACAACCCTTCATCTTCCACTAGCATCTACCAGTCTCACAAGGTCACAATCTCCGATTACGTCAAGCGGAACCTTCCGAAATAATCAAATTATCCACTCCTCTTCCATAAGCATTTGCAGAGATTCTTCATTCAAGCTTTGCTGCATCAGAAACGATGACAGCAACCCCGAAGCATCACAGGTTTCTCAAAATTATTTCATTCTCTGTTTTTATCGTCAGATGCAACAGGCTGTGTGATTTCTAGTACTCAATTTGTCTCCTTATTCTGATTAAAACTCTGATTTCTGACTATCATGTGCTAATTAGGTCTTTTAGATCCCAAATGCGTGTTTATAACCCTATTACCAAAAGAATCTATAATACAATCTCTGTTAGACTATATGGTTAAAAACTAATATAAATATATAATAGATTCAAATTCGACCGAATAATCTCAAATTAGACTATGTGTAAACTTTAATCGAATCCTTATCTCTATCATGATATCTTTAGGAATAGTTACCTTGTGTTTGTAAGAGCTAACGATTAACAGATGTCATCAGATCACCTGTAGAATTAAAAGTGTAAAAAATTAGTTTTGGATTAGAATGCAATGATAAAACACTCTGTCATATATCCGAGTACATCCACAAAAAAAAAAAAAAAAAGAATGCACTCTATTAAAGATACCTCACTAATTACTATATTAACCCACTTTTTTCCAGCCTCAGTTAAATCACTGGATCCATCCATTTGTAAAGTTGTATCACCTGAATAATAATACAATCTTTTCAGCTATAATCATTTTACTTTTAGTGCTGATAATCAACATACAGCTTCAAACTCAATGTAAAAGATAGACAAAACTATATAAACTTGATATAATATAAATATCAAGACAATTTAAAAGTCATACGATTAACATACTTTAAAGGTCAAACTTGGCAAATTAATGAATAATCACCATAAATTTGTAGTTTGACCATAATACCCTTTACCCCACTAAATCATATATAAATCTCAAATTTTTTTGTCTACCTTTTAAAAATGTTCCCTAATATGAAATATATAAAGATGATATGCACATCATTCTCAACAACAGTAGGATGCAAATTCCAGTTAAATTTGCTTTTCAAAACCAATTTAGAAGTCAAAGGAGATGGTTTGACTTTGACCCCATGAACATCATCAATCTCAAAACTTAGAAAGCTCCAACAAGATCTGACCCACAGCTTCCGATAGTCTACAAAAGCAGTTATGCCGATAACCTTTAAAAAAGTTGTCACTAACAAAATTATAACGGATAATCAATATGGGCGGGCAGGCAGGCCGGGCGGAAAAAAAGTTGTCGCCCTTCACCCTTGTTTATATAATAATATACCAGTAAAATAACTTTTTTTTTAAATTAAAATACGCGATCTGCATTCAGGTAAGGGTGTTTAAACAGTTAAAATTGCCGAAGCAAGTTGGCCGGTTTAAAATGCTTATGGGTTTCATTTTGACAGTTTATTGTTCGGAACTTGGAAGCTGTGTAAAAGATATATATACGGTTTAGGTGACCCAACCTGCCAAGCAAGTTTGATTTGTTTTTTTTTTTTTTTTTTTTCCAAAATCTTAGTTAATAGTTCAACCCAGAATTTTTGTCAACATTGGCCAAATCAGACTATGAACGCTTGGGTTCACAGTCAAATTTGCAATTTTAGCTATATTTAAGAAATGACATCTGTTGTGCAATAAATCTAATAGGATAGTTTCAAATTAGAGTATGCACTTCGAAACTAAGAATTTAAATTAAACAAGCAGTAAATCTATTTCTGAAATCATTGACTTTTAGTGTCAAATGATTTGTCTTTCAAGCTTTATATTCGGTAGAACAATTTCAAATTCAATAAAATTGTTTCAAATCCAATCGAGCAGTTTTTAAATTAGAGTATGTGCTTAGAAACTTAGAATTTAAATTCAACAATTACTAAATTTACTTCTGAAAATTATATGAAATTAAATTGTGGGATAGAGAGTTGTGGTCATGCAGTTTATCTGTTCCAAAAATCTTTTAAAGAAATTGTGGTGATTATCATTGTAACACTTTGTCTTTTTTTTTTTTAAATGATCAAATTGTAGATGCATAAACAGGATTTTTCAAGCCTTAAAACAGAAGACCTCGAATGTGATATTGGAAGCACATGGAGCACAATGGGTTTTTATATATTTAGTTTGCACATTCCTCTTAGTTTTGGAGGATTATCTATTGTTGCACAACTACTGCATCAAACTGTTCTTGATCCTAACACTCAGGTGATTCGATGTTTCATATTCCGAATTTTTGATGATCTGAGTGTATGAAAGATTCCTTCTTTGGTCTAAAATTTCACCATCATTAACATTGATAATTGATTAAATTTTCTCTTTTTCTAGTAGGCATATTCATTGCTTACGATACAAACCTTAGAGCTGGTTTCGTTTCTTTCGCTGCTGAAAATCTCCAACAACCGTTTTAACATTCTGAGCTTGTTTGAAACAAAAGTGTCGTGCAAAGAACGGAATTCGTTACTGGCATCTGTGGTTGGTGTCGGCTTTCTTCTTGCTTTCGTCTTCCTCACCTCGCTTATAGCTGACAAGCTGATCGGGCCCAAGGTTAGTCTCATGACAATCTTTTTGGCTTGTTTGAAACACACGTGTTGCTTTGGTGACTTTTATTATTATTATTTTTATTATTATTATTGGTGTTAGAGAGGTGAGGTGAGGTGAGGTTTGTCGTGTTACTACTGAACATGCAATATTTAATCGTGTTAAACATGCCATATACGTGTAACTTGTTTCTTTATCAGGTTCATAGATGTCAATACCGATGGCAGCGCTCGCTTTTGTGTGCTACACAGAGAAGCGTTTATCTCCCGCTATTTAAGTTTAGCGGCTAAATAGCGACCAAATATGTATTTTTTTAACCTATTGAGGGTTTTTTGAACGTATTTTAGGTATTTTCTTTAGTGTATTTTACTTACTTTAGCCCTTGGTTAGCTATTTTGGCGTATTTTATGTATTTTTTTTAATTATAATTGCTACTAATTGCTGCAATACTTAAATATAAATTATTCTTGAAATTGTCTACTACTTATTGCTAAACACGAAATAGCAGGCGCTATTTACCGCTATTTGCTACCTAGTGTATATGTAGCTTGTTGCTATTTATCGCTATTCGCTATCAACAACTGTTGCCAGGTCCATGTTTTGGGTACTTGACACGTTTAGCCAAACATCTCATGTTCATGTTGTGTTAATTGTGTCGTGTCTGACATCTAATGTTCATTTTGCCGCCTCTACTCAAATGCTAATATTGTATGTCGCGATGTAGGACGTCAACAACCCAATTTTGAAGGAAGTCCTCTCAGGTGGGCCCCTCTCATTATCGGGATCAATTCTTGTTTACTGCCTTGTAACTCCGCTTCTTGAAGAAACTGTTTATAGAGGGTTTTTGTTGACTTCTCTTGCTTCAAGAATGAAATGGGAGAAAGCAGTTGTTGTAAGTTCTATTGTGTTTAGTGCAACTCACTTATCGGTTGACAATTTCTTGCAACTTTTTGTTATTGGGGTTGTTCTTGGATCCTCTTATTGTTGGAGTGGTACATTGATATCCCCATATGTTATTCATTCACTATATAATGCTCTAATTTTAGTTATCACCTTTACATCTTAATATTACTATGTGTTTCTTCTTTTAAATAGGTTTCATAGCGGTATAAAAAGCATTTTTTTTAGGTTTCGTGGTTGTTTGTTAAGTCATTAAATATATATGAATCATAGCTAGATTATAAACTCATGTGTTACACAGGTTATCAGATAATAGTAATTTGATTTTATAATGTTTTTATAAATTTACTAGCTTATAGCCCGTGTAGTACACGGATTAGTAGATTTGAATATATTATGCTATAGCCCATATAGTACACGGTTTAGTGGATTAACAATATATAAGTTCAGGAGAACCGAATTTAAAATTGTGTATTACACTGGTTAGAAATAGCCCGTATATTAAATAGTTTAGTTCATTAAAGATAAAAATGTATTAAGAGTACAACTTAAATATAACACGGGTTAATGGCTAAAAATATGTTATATAATGTTTATTACATGTTGTAATAGAATAAAAGTATGCAGCTTCACATGATTGCAAGACTTTTATTTAATTTTTTGAATAAGATTAGAATTTAAATTCAATGGTCTTTAAATATATCTATGTAAACTACATGTTTTGTTTGTATCTTTTGTGTCTTGATCAAATATAAATATCTTTAGTGCATCTCTACTTTTGACTCTCAATAATGCCACACTTGCCAGTGTAAATACCGGTTCTTTCAGTAACAACCAGTAGCAACCCAACCTTAGATAGCGACTGTCCCTGACTTTTGATGTTTTATGCTAGTTAATTATTTTATAATGATTTACTTAACATAACCACATCCAAACACTTAATTAAATATTTAAAGTAATTACGGCAAGCTCCATTCCACATAAAGACGCCATAGCTCCACCCATTAAATGCCGCGTCTAACATAATTTTTTAATCGCCATACAACTCTACAACTGTATTATTGCAAGCACTAAAAGTCCATGATGAATACAAATATTCAACCTGAACAAATGGATACAAATATTCAATGATGAATTATGATCACATAAACAAACACAATATGCAAATTTATAGCAACGTGTACCTTGTCGTTTCTACAACCAGGATACTCAAAGTCAAGTTGCTTCCAAAATAGGTCCCCAATCCAATTTTGTATACTCTAATAATAAAAGTATTATTTGAATATGAAATTGAGGTGGTTTCTGCTGCAAAAGTGGTTAAGAATGTGAATGCAAACGGGCTATTGAAACAGATTGAAAAGATTACTGAAGTTATAAGTGATAGTGTCATCACAGCAGCAGAGGGGATAACAAAACAAGATATTGCTTTAAACCGCAAAATGTTGAGAGTGGTGAATTACAGTTGGAGATTGAATGTGTGGCTCTATTTCAACAGCATTAAAAAAACAGTTTATATGATATGCAGTTGTAACTGTTGTTGATTGATTGTTTGATTGGGATGATTGTTGTGTACTTGTGTTTGTAATCTCATATTCTCTTGTGTACGTAGGCCATTTTCATGAATTGTATAAACTGATTTGAGAAACCAAAAGAAAAGTCAACTATGATTTAAGTGACTTACAAAAGCTCCTTGTTATATTTATCATAATTTATTATTAAAATATACTCAGCAAACTCATAGTGTTTCCTAAGAAGAGTTCTAAAAATAGGTTAATTTCAATATTACAACCTAACATGTCATATGCAATCACATCATATACCAAAATTAAATCAAAAGAGAAACAAAGTGAAATGCAAAACAATTAAAAAAAAACATACCCAAAAGAATCAATAACCGTTATGGAGATCTTAATCTTCTTCTTAGCACCCTTGTAAAGATCAACCAAAGAGATCTTCTACATTTGTTCCTTTGAGCATGTCAACCATAATAAATAAAACTAATGCATTTTTCTTCATTTTCAGATAAGATGTCATGGCCTTGTTGTTCAAGTTATCATCACTTCCTAATTCTTTTCATCGATTCTAAGTTCGCATTGTTTGTATGCTTAAATAATATATTTGTATCTTCAGATTCGCACTTCTAAACCCCCTACCAAGCTTCCTACCGGGCCACCGCTGGATTCCGTTCCTCCAAACAATTTTGCATAGATATCCTCTGCATCCCTAGGGTTAGGTTTCCATTAAAAGTGAATCAAGTGATTATAAAACTGAAAATAACAGGAGACATAGAGTAATTGTAAGATTGTGTGGAGATGAACCAATTGCAAGATGTGAACGGTGAAGAAGGGAGGGTTACGTCTATGTGCGTGAAAATTGCATTGCGGAAGTTAAGCATTACCAAATAAAGATCTAGAAAAGCATAAGATGGCAATGTGCTCAAATATACTGAACTCATTAAGCACAATAATCAACCCTCATAAGTTCATATGCTGAAAGACAACCTTTGATCCAAACATTTGTCAGTTTATACAATTACTCACTAACTCCAAAACACACAAACACGTATTACAAAATACACACCAAATATCGTACACGTAATCGCAAACGCGCGTTCAAAATTAGCAATTAAGATTTGGGAAAAAAATGATAAACAATACCCATAAGAGCTTCAGAGCCGAGACCGGAACCAGATCCGATGTACCGGCCGAGGTTACGGACCCAAAGCATAGAAGACGCCGGTGGAATCATCATGGCCTTCACCGTCGCTTGAACCACTATACATTGAAGTTGAATATATAAATTTACAGAGTTGAGTTGTAGATTCAACAAAACCCTAGAAATATGAAGACAGTAGTCCAAAGCTAAACAATCCGCACTCTATCCAAAAGCTTTGGTTTTCCGGTTAATATGAAGGAACAGATTCATGAATTTTGTTCGGAATATTACGGAATCGTGAATTTGAGAGATGAAGGAACCAGTTTGGATCGTGAACTTTGTTGCCGAGTTGAATTTTTGGGATATGAAGGAACGGATTCTTAAATTTTATGACGAGATTAATTTAAGTTGGAATAACCAGAAATTGCCATTAAAGGTTGATATAATTGAAACAATTATATTACATAAAACAATATATAATCAGAATACAATTACAACTTACAAAATCTCTAAATATTTTTTTTACACACTTTTGTTGATTTGTTCAAAAGTTTACCATTTAAATGTAGTGTCGTCGTTTATTTTTTTATCTACATTATTATATGAATTTAATTGAAAGTCGAGTTTTTGTGATAATGTATTTTGTTTTATAGTGTTTTTCCCCTTACAATATATGTTAACATGCTTATTTTTATAAGTGCTTTAACATAATCTTTTTGAGGAATGAATACTAGTGAAAGTTGTTGAAATCGAGCTAAAAGAATATAACTGGATGCTTGGGTAATATACAATCAGTAAGATTAAAAGATAGTGTCTATAATCAAATTTCAACTTTTTTAATTGTAATAGAGCCCCTTTTTTCATATTATTCTTCATTAAAAAAATGGTTCCAAAATTTAAACTTGTAAATACTTGAAAATATTGCTTATTATATAGATTTCCATGTCTTAGCTACTCTTAAGAATTGGCTGGTGAAGCTAGTATATAAAACCAATTGTGAACTTATAATAACTGAGTTTTTTTTACCCCGGCGTTGTGATGAGGCTATACAATAAAGGATGTGTTTGCAAACTTCGTAATGCACGTCGAAACGTTGCTGACCACTCGGCTACAACGGTGAAATTGACATGGTTAAATACTTAAAGAGATGCGTAAGCGGCTTAATAATTTTAAAACATGTATTTAGTAGTAAAATACAAAAATAATAAAAGTTGCATGCCGCATATTCGAACCTATGACGCCTCTAGGTGGCTAGGAACAAAGACATGCACAAACCACTTTTACAACCAACATTTGTTTAAGATTTGCACTCAGATTTTATTTTAAACCTATTGAAAAGAATTAAATATTAGATATTAAAAAATGTCACTTGTGTTGATGAAATGTAAAAAAAAAGTTGAGTGGTACATGTGTACACACTACAACGTTTGGGACTAGATGGAAGGTTGAGGTTAAATTTGGTAAATACTACAAAGCTCTCGGTAAGTTAGGTTTGTGACACACTTAAAATTGAGACACTGACGATTGAGATATAGATAACAAGAGCAATAGAAGTCATACAAATAATAGTAGTAATAATTACTATTTGTGTCCGTGATGCGGCAGCATGTCTGTAACACTATGAAAATCTGATAACCAGTCAACGCGTTAGTTGACCGAGTGCCATCGGAAAAGCAATGATTAAAGCATAATGATAATATAGTATTAATATTAGCTTTAATATGTAATCGGTAATGCGGTTTAACTAATGGAATGTGAAGTGCGGATACGAAACAGTAACATCTGCGTTTAATGCTTTATTTGTTGGATTTAACGAGTTAAACTTCACCCTAAACTCTCACTATATATGACTATCGAGTTTCGTGACCAATGTACAATATATAATACTTGGAGTTAAAACCTTGAGTCTTTTAAAAATAGAAGAGGATAGTTAGTATAGGGACTAAAGTGAAATTTTGAATTAAATCCATTTTTCTTCGTATTCCCGAGTTCACTTAAGGATAGAAAAGAAATGAAATGAAATGAAAGGGAAGGAAAGGAAATGAAATGAAAGGAAAGGAAAACTTTCCTTCCAAATCGGAAGGAAAAGAAATTTAAAATTTTTTGCCTAGCTTTTCTTACATTTCTTTTCTTTTCTCTCCTTAAGTGAAACTTGGGAACACGACATATTTTATTTTCCTTTCTTTTCCTTTGTTAAATGAAACTCGGGAACACAAACAATTTTTCATTTCCTTCCATTTCCTTTCCTTTCACTCTTTAAGTGAACTCGGGTGTGTGTGAGAACATCGGTCGAGAGAGAGAAAGGAGCAAGAGAGAGAAGCCAGCCAGCCTCCTCCCGACACGGCAAGTCTTTGGCAACCGCCGACGTAACTCACCACAAACCCTACTCCACCTCTAGCCAGGGGCCTGCCCCCATTTCTCCTTTGGTCGCCGCAAACAGAAAGAAAGATGGTGGTAGATGGCGACTAGGGTTTCGGTGGTGGTTCCTAGCGGCGACGCTGGTTGATTCCTTTTGTTACAAACTCGACAGACTTTTACTAACGATTATTACATTATATAAGTATTAAGGAACATTTCATATATCCTCTTAAAACTTGGTAATATATCATAGTTAATCAAGAAAAAATCATAATATCAAGTACACCCATTTTCAAACTTATGGCATTCATACCAATATTAAACTTTATTCATAAAAAATAGTGTTTCTAACATGACGAGTTTTTGCCATATTTTAACGTAATCTTTTTCTTAATTGAATATACCAATGTTTCGAGAGGATGTTCGCACTTTACGTATGATTTCCGTTTACATCAACGACGAATCAAAAACTTCAAAAGTGACAGATTAAACAAACAAAAGCTGCATAAAAGGACATACTTACAAAGTTAACTGACTTTGACTATACCTGTCAGCAACCGTCGTGTGTAAAAATCATGAATCAACGAATACGATTCACATCCCTGCACAGATGAATAATTATTATTATTAGTATTAGTGATAACTAACCATATACCATCCTCAGGTGTGTGTTATAATAATGTCGTATATTACTGAACATTTCTTGGTTTCACCTCCAGAAAATGAAACCAAATACTTCACAGTACGCAAGGTTGACCTTCAGTGGGTTAACCCGTATATTTGAAAACAGGTCAAATATATTATTTATAATTTCGTATATGTAACTTATTCCACAACATTTGTATGTCACATCCTAGAAACATAGTGATAGAAACAGAAAAATTGATAGTTTGAACATAAAACGATTACAGGTAGATCTCCAATTACAAATATCTGATAAACATAAACATAAAATAAAACACCAAATTAACTTCTCTGTAATTGCCTCCTGCTACAAAGTTTATTTTTTATGCTTTGTCCAGAATTTATTTAGATTGACAACAAAAAATGCTACGTTTTGCCACTCGACATAGTTCCCGTTAACACGGGGGCATGTGGATGCTGATAATATGGAATATGTAATGTTTTTAATTATTTTTTTAAAAAAAGTTGAACTAACCAAGCATCAAATGGAGGATAATCTTTCATGACAGATTCACATTCAGCATATTCTTCAGTAATTGATCAAGCAAGAAACAAAAACCTGATTCATTAAGCCACAATTCAGTGATTGATCAAGCAAGAAACAAAAACCTGATTCACTAAGCCATAATTCAGTGATTGATCAAGCAAGAAACAAAAACCTGATTTATTAATCGATCAAGCAAGAAACAAAACCCTAATTCCTAATGGTCTAATCGATTTGACAAGTAACAAATTCCAAAATGACTAATCGATCATACAAAAAACAACGCCCTAACTCACTAATCGATTAAACAAGAAACAAATCCCTAATTCAATATCAGGTTCGTTAAATCAAACAAATCGCTAAATTGAGAGAAGAAAACTTACGTTATCCAGAAAACTTTTTCTGTGAAGTAATTGCTCATGAAGGGGCCTCGTGATCGTGACTTGGTGGCTGAATAACTTGTGATCCTGCATCCATGAAGAGCATAATCAGATCGCTGGCGATTGCAAGCAGGTAAGAGCGATTACGATTAAAACTATAGATTTTCATATGTGAACAACCAGAGGTAATCAGATCGTTGACGATTGCAAGATATGAACAGAAATCAGATTAAGAAAACAGTAATCGAAAACATTGAAGAGCGGGATTTTCATTTTTCAGGGTTCATATTTTTCTTTTAACGGAAACATTTCAGGGTTTATATGTACAGGGGTTTTAAATAATAATGCAACACGTCCTCCTTTTTTATGTTTACTTTTCGAACTACCACTTCTAGCCGTTGAAATAGGGATGTCAATTTTTGAATCTTTTATTATAATCTTCCGCAAGTTTTATATAAGATCCTTTATGGGTTTACAATTTTATTTACTTATATTCAAAATTTAAAAATTATATCTTATGTACCCTTCAATTCGTATAGCACATTTATTACTACAATGCACAAACTCAAGTTAACCTGTTGAATTAGTTCACAATTTGATTACAATTCATTAATCTAGTTGACTAATTCACATGTAAAGTTATGTCATGACATGTCTCCTCACATGTGCGCACACACGCACACAAGCAAGGTTGGAGCTCGCGTATATGAAACCAACAAGGAATCCTAATAGCCCTAACACGAGTTATGCGGCGGTGTAGCCCGAGAATACGCGAGCCCATACTGAGCCTGCACCAAAGGCAAACAAGCATATGCTTAAAAATTAAAATTAATTTCTGATTGCTTGATTGGTCACTTAAAATTTAAGTGAGCCCACTGTTATTGTTAGTGAACAATCATGAATTATCTTTTCCATAGTTTGTACAAGGACATTATCTATAAAATTTAAGTGAGCCCACTGTTAAAATTTAAGTGAGCCCACTGTTTGTACAAGTGTTTGGCACACAAGGACATTATTTTGTATATTTTATACCTTCTAACTCTAAACGGATCAAATAAATTTAAGTTAGATAGCCGTTTATGTGACAAAACCGAAGGCCCATTTGCCGAAATCAGATATACCAAAATCCCTGTTGGTCGAAATCTAAAGCACCAAAACTAAACTATTCCTAATTTGTTAGTCGTCAACTACTCATTGTCCTATAATACGTATTAGGTCTTTGTGTTTCTCTAATTGGTTATTTTTCAATTCATTGTCCTATAAGAGGAGACGGAGTCGTCCCACCCTTCCCCACTTTTTCCCGCTTCCACGTCAGCGCCACATCAGCTTTCCCCGTGTTTCCCCACTTTTTCCCATTTTACAGGGTGTCGTCCCACTTTTCCCCACTTCTTCCTACTTCCCCATCTCCCCCTTTTTTCTTCTCCTTTCCTTCGGTGAAATCCGGTGAGAAATCCCGACTTTTTCCCACCCCGAAAGTGGGGGGGAGGGGGGTTCCCACTTTTCCCCGGACGCCACACCACTTTCCCCGAGCCCCACTCCGTCTCCTCTAATACTCTCTTTTGGGAAGGAATGAATTCTCTCATATTCATTTTTTATTTACTCACATGTCACTGTAGGTGAGCACGTACATGCTAGAGAGTTTGTATGTTTTATATATTTCTAGCTCCTTATCTTGTCAGGGCAGTAAATGGAGAAGATTTCAGTACCCTAGTAAGGTTTATGACTTACAAGCCAATGAAACTCATAGTTGGTTATGGGAGGAGATTGTAAATATCCTCGATTTAGTCAACTATGTTTTCTAATGTAGGTTCTGGAGTTCCAACATTTGAATTTCTCTTGCATTCTACGTTCCCGAAACGGATGATCAATCTCATCCGTTTTTTGGTATTTTCCGTTTCTTCGGATGATCATTTGCTTCATTGGTTCCAACGGTGGCAGCTTTCGGATGATCATTTGCTTCATTGGTTCCAACGGTGGCAGCTGCGGAATCTTGCTAGTTTATAGATAATGATTTCTGATGTTAAATTGATACTTCGATAGTTTTATGATAATGATGTTAACTCTCAGTACATCTATATTTTTTCATATCATATATAATATTTTACATGACAATTTTAAGACATCAAAGTATTCTAATCAATTTTGTAACCAAAACAACACAACAAATCATCATAATTATTCCCAAAACCAATATTTACATTCAAAAAACAAACAAAAAGGACTTTTTGTTAAGTAAAATGGGATGAAAGCTAGATATTGATCAAGATTCAAGAATTAAGATGAATAATGATCAACCCATTGGGTCCAATTGGCTTCACTGCCCGTACGAGGAATTGAGTTGACTCTCGAATAAGTGTCAACTTTGAAATTTGCACCACACATCACCCCTTCACTATCCACCCTTGGCATTGCTCTAATCTTGTTCATTGGATGCTCAAAACTCATCAAACCACCTTCACTATGAAACATACACCCTGCAAAAAAAATTATTTGTTCCAAAATTAACAAATTTGTGTAAAACATGAGAAAAACCATGAATAAAGATTAAAGCTTTGATAATGAATACGTCACCTTTAGGAAATGGAGCAAATGATTTAGCACAACCGACTTTTATGACCTCTAGATCATCAGATATGACGACAGACCCATCTGCTGCAATACCCCAATACAACTTCACTCCTCCATCTGAACCCTGCAATTATTTTCTTCATTCAGGCATTTCGTCGAACACTTTGAAGCAAGCAAACAAGAAAAAAAACGTTGAAAAATGGAAGTTTAATTACCAGTGCAGTGAAAACAGTGCCAGCTTTACTATCATACACAACAAACGCAAAACTTCCTTCAAGATCCTTAATCACCTGATCAGCTGGGTACGGACCCCGGTCCCGTAACGTCCGATATGCTTCGATCACGAACATCGCTTCGTTGGTGTTCTTCGACAGCCCGTATTGTCTGATTTGAGCGCAGAGATTGTTCAAAGTCCCTATGAACAAACAGTATATATCATCAAAAGCTGTGAACAGTCTTTGGTCGACGGAGTAACCGCGGTCGGGTTTCACGTAAGCAAGAACGGCAGCGTCACCGAACGTCATCGAGAACGTGTTTTTGGGATGAACGGATATGAATTCGTTAAGGGTTTCTTCTGGGAGTTTTGGCGGCCGGGAACAACGGTGGCTCGCCGGACTTTTGAGTTCTTCCGGTGGGTGTGCGAACGCCTTGTGAAAGATCGCTAACATGGTGAAAACTGAGAGAGAAAGTTAAAGATTTTTTAGTGATGAAGACGATGAAATAATGTGGAGCTATGAAAGATGGTTACAGAATTCTTAAATAGGGTGAGTGTGGGACCGGTGTCGGAAGAAATGGTGGTGAGTTGGCGGCCCAGCGTGGGATTACGTGGTGATGAATAAGTTGATAACGATCACGATGGGGGATAAGATTTTTCGTAGTCCAATGTAGTACATTTTTTTCTCCTTAAAAGATGTAATTATTTTTGTTGTTATTATAGAATTATAAAGTATATTTTTAGAAACTAGAAATTTTAATCAGATTATTCTTAGCTTTATGATTATATAAATTGATAAGCCTAAAATTAGATTGAACGAAGAACTTTTTTTTAGGTTAGAGCTTAGGTGATTTACCAAAAACCATTCCTTGCTTACCAGTGTTGTTTAACAAATTGAATTATCTCTCTATATGTTTCTCAAAAAATCCAAACAAAATTACTAATTATATCCTTTAAATTATACTCAACTTGCTGATATTGTCCTTTAAGTTCAAAAATTGCTAATATTGTCCTTTATTTATGAATTATGTACTGGTTGTGTCCTTTAACCCTAACTGTGTTAAGTTTTTCTGTTAAGTTATGACAAAATTACGTAAAAGTCCTTAATAACTTTGGGGACCTTTTATGTAATTAGCTCAATGTTGATGGGCCATTTCTCCTAAACTTCCCTCACTTACCAACTTTTACCCTACGTCACAATACCTTCAAATATGAAAGTGCAGGGACTAGTTGTGTAAAATCCAAAAAAACATATCTAGACCTTGCTTGTCGACGGCAACCACCCAAGATCTCCGGCGAGCTTCTCTTCACCAACACCAAGATCGCCACCTTCAGGCCACCGACCGGACACCATCGGGAGCCACCACGTTGTCGAGTACGTACCACTGTACCATTCGGAGAAAGGGGCTAACAACGACGGAGGAGATGGCTACTGGTGATGGGCTGCCGCCAGTAGTGTCCAATTGGTTTGGGGCATATATTCCTTCCGCAAAGGTTACTCCAGCGACTCGCGCCTCATGCCTCTTAAAGCTTTTGGGGTAGCTTCTCTATTCGTCGGCGCCACCGCCACCGCCACTTTCGGAACCCTTAGTGCCTCCGCATCCACTCGGTACGATTTCTTCCTCTAATATGCAATCATATAAAAATTTGAAGATTTTAGGTCATCATTCGCCCAATTTGTATGAATGTTTTTGCAATCAGATACATGGATCAAACATTATAATTGTATAGATTGAGAAGATGAACTATTTTTAACGAATTACTGTTGCAATATGAGGTCAGATTAATAGAGAATCAAATCTAAAGCTGCTCATAGTCGTCTAATTTTGTCAGCAAATTTGTAAACGAATTACTGTTGGCAATTCACACCATTATACTTTTGGGTTGATTCCTCTCGTAACCCTAACCCCTAGAAATCGATCCCCTCTCATGAGGAGGAGGAGGAACAAGTCTTTAGTGAGTCCTGTGGATGAAGATGGGTTTTCAGATGATGATGAAGATGAAGTTTACATATATAAGTTTGTTTAAAATATAATTTAAGTTTGTTTTCTTATATTTTGGCCACAAAACCTTATATACAGTATTTTGATCTAATTACAGAAAAGGTCCCCTAAGTTATTAAGGGCTTTTACGTAATTTTGTCATAACTTAACAGAAAAACTTAACACAGTTAGGGTTAAAGGACACAACCAGTGCATAATTGATAAATAAAGGACAATATTAGCAATTTTTGAACTTAAAGGACAATATCAGCAAGTTGAGTATAATTTAAAGGACATAATCAGTAATTTTGTCTTATTTTAAGAGAACACGGTGTGGACTCGGGGTAGAGACGGGACTGGCAGGAACACTGTATTCTCGAAATGGCGGGTCTAGAGGCTGGATCAAGCTGAAAAAAAACAAAAAAAAATATGACACTTGAAAGAGCCATTAGGCTCAAAAAGAAAATTAAATTTTACCACTATATAAATACTTAACCATTTTACCGTTTCAAATACAACAAAATCTCATTTCGTCTCTTTATATTCGCATATATTCTTCAATCTTTTTATAAAAAAAGGAATGAGGTTCATCTCATGGTTGCTCTTCCCGGTGTGGTTTAAACAAAAAGTTACAAATGCTGTATTCGAAAAAATACAAGCATCACAAAATAACTCATTAACGCACTTAGTTATCAAACACAAGCTTAGTCTCCCCAAATGAACCTACCACTTTTCTATTAGAACAACACACATTTTGACCACCTATCATTTTAACAACTGTTTTAACAATTTGATCCATTGTCCCAACAATCGTTACATCAATTTGGCAACCAATCGTTTCAACAAAACGACCAATCTTCCCCCACAAACCAACTTTCAAGGTCATTTTTGTACTTTCTTTGAATTTTTTTAGTCGTTTATACCCTTTTTTTTGGAAGATATTATTTTATAACATTAAGATTATTTTTAAAAAGTATCGCGAACAAGAGGAATCCGACTCTAGCGAACCCAAAGACAAAAATATAGTCGTTGCACAACCACAATGAAGCCGAACGAAAGCACCAGCCCAATGATGAGCTGCTTTAGAAGAAGTTGCTTTATGTTCGGCTTGGTAGTGTCGTCGGTAACAAACATTAACGCGACGGTTTTTATTCGAATTAATGAAAAAAAATTAGTCTTAAATAAAATTAATTAATATTAATATTAAATGTGTGGTGCGGTGGAAAAATGGGAAAAGTGAGACGACACCACACAAAAAAATAAACTAGAGAAAACTAAGGAAAACTGATGTGACACTGACGTAAAGTGAGGAAAAATAAGAAACGATAGCACGACTCCCTCCCCAAAATTGCAGTTTTATTATTTGAAAGACTGAAATAATGAGATCCTTTAAGATTTATATTAAAAAAGTAGAAAAGGATCAATTAAATAAGAAGCTTATTATAAGAAACCTAAAGTGGATTACAAAAAACGTCATAACCGCCTCAAACGAACTCCAACGGAACTCATTTTAGCGGCGTTGGAACCGTCTTGTTAAACTCTACGATCTTAGCTTTTAGGGTTTAGCTTTTGGGTTTAGAGTTTAGGGTTTAGCTTTTGGGTTTTGATTTTAGGGTTTAGCTTTAGGGTTGTTGGGGGTGGGGTGGTGGGTGGGTTAGGTTTTTTG
>WOUH02000041.1:7894577-7911618 GCA_009936405.2 Stevia rebaudiana | reverse complement strand
AAAAGTGACCTATACGCCACGTATAGCCCTATACGTGGCGTATAGGGTTGGCAGGGGTGTGAGGATATGGTTTGGGGTGTCCAAATGCTTATATACGCCACGTATAGCTCTATACGTGGCGTATTACTTTATCTATACGTCATGTATAGAGCTATACGTGGCGTATAGTTGTCATTCTGAAGCAGTAGAGAATCCTCGTACCTCTACGCCACGTATAGAGCTATACGTGACGTATAGGTAAAGTAATACGCCACGTATAGAGGTATACGTGGCGTATAGGATGTCAAAAAATGGAAAATGGGTGTACAATTAACACCACCCTTTTTTTTTATGTATTAGCTGATCATCTAACTTATCAATATAAATAACATTATAGAAATGAGTCATTCGAGTTAGTAAATTATAGATAAAATGCGTCATGAGAGAGAAATCATGAAATGAAACCTCTTAGATGATGAATTACATGCTAGAAGGATTGATTTTTGTTTTTAAACATAGAAGTAATGAATAAATATTCTATTTTAGTCTATCTTCGTCCGTAAATCAAACACGTACAACACAAACTTAATTAATTACTTTAATATAACATGCACCACAAAAATCGATCAACTGCTTTAATACTGCTATGTGCTAATAATTGTCAATAAATGTGTCACACTAATGAGATATGATAGAGATGTGTTCATGCGTATAAGTAGACGAGAGAAAAAAAGTGCCACTGGATATAAGTCGTGATTAGAGAGCAATTATGAAATGAAACATATCTTAGATGTTGAATTACAAGATGTACTTAGAAAGAATTTTTTTTTCTTTCTAAAATCCTAATTTAATTTATCTTCATTCGTAAATCAAACACAACATAAATCTCAATTAATTACTTTATTATAAGTCGTGATTAGAGAGCAATTATGAAATGAAACATACCTTAGATGTTGAATTACAAGATGTACTTAGAAAGATTTTTTTTTTTCTTTCTAATAAAATCCTAATTTAATTTATCTTCATTCGTAAATCAAACAAAACATAAAACTCAATTAATTACTTTATTATAACATACAACGTACACACAACTCGATCAATTGCTTTCATATGCTAACAATTATCAATAAATGGGCCACACTAACCATATATAATAGAGATCGATTGTAAATTGACGAGAGAAAAGATGTGTTGGAGTGTAATCACATTCATTAATATATGAAATAAAAAAGATCATGATGTGTATGTTGTGACTAGTGAATTAATATAAAAGTTATATACAATTCCCCACACGTGTTAGTAGTCTAACGGTGGGTATACAACGCCCTTGCTAACACCACGCGAGGTGTTGTTTTGCTTCGTGACTTAGATGCCCATCTCACGAAGTATAACACAAGTATTAGTGGGTGTACAAAAATCATTCTATAGCAATAGGCAGAAGAAATCATTGTACACCGTTATACGAGGTATTGGGGGATTTTATTTAAAGAACTGAAAGTGAAAAGTTAACTCGTTAAAGAATATTTAGTTATAACTTGAATATCAAACATGATAGACCTACAATATTCAATGCTTTTTTTAATTGTATTTCATGTCTTTTTTATAACACATTTTCCTTTTTATAATAATTTATATGTTGAAATTTGGATATTGAGTAATTCCAATTTTCTTTTGTTTATGTGATCTAAAACAGTGTGTCTACTATTTACCTTACCAAATCGAATATTTTTTTCTTTTATTTTTTAATCAGAATAATATTGACAAAAAGTTCATACTTTTAGAGGGTTGATTTACAACACGTTGTGGGAGTAGAAGGGTGTATGTGAAACTAAATATCACCATAAATAAGCACTCATTTCGACACAATTTTCAATTTGGAGCACACTCTAAGTTCCACCATATATTCCTTTTTCTTCTTCAATGGCCAATTGGCCACTCTCCCTGAAATCAAAACCTTCATTGTTGCGTATGAACACCTCTAATGTCATGCTTTCGGTAGGAAATTTTCCTAACAATGCATATGATTAGTCGTGGTTCTTATGCAGGTAAGTTGTTTGCTCTCTTCCTTTAATTGCATAGATTTAAATCAGAACGCATATATTGTTTTTCCATTAATATATCTAATCAAGCTTTTTTAATTAATTGTAGGCTTATTTTGAGCTGGGAGGGCACGTGTTTACGGAGCTTAACAAAGTGTTTTTTGACGGGCATTTAAGAAAGTTAGTATTAATTATGGGTCTTGTTCCGTTAATTGCTTCAGTAGTCTCCATTTTTTTCATAAAATTTAAACACCCAGCTGATCAAGAAGCAATTGATAGTGATATGTGTAAAAGCTATTTCATCTCTGGGTTATGCGTGGGTTTTATTCTCATAGTTTTAGCTATAACAGACAGCATACTCAATTTTAAGATATCACATCCTTGGATAGCAATAGTAAGCGGTTGCTTCATCTTTTTGGGTATTGTGTGCCCTCTTCTCGTTCAAGCGTGGCGAGTTGCACGGGCAGCAGCATCTGCTAACCCGGCTGGTGATCATGCTCATGTTGCTGCTGTTGATGAAAACGACTCGGGTGCCACTTTAGCTACTCTTAATAGAGCCGCTGGTGGTAGTGATGAAGATAACTAACCTACCAACACCATTAACCATCCAAAACAGACGTCCATCATACTTAAGGCTGAATAACTCAATGCCTATCAACATATTAAGACCGTTATAACCTGTCTTTGCGAATCCTAGAATTTCCATTCCTACTGTAAGATGGCCAGTCTTGCACAATATATGACCCAAAAGAATAACAAAAGAACTTTCACTACAACCACGACCTCCCGATGACAAACTTCGAATGAAGCCAATGGCTTGAGCCACCTATGATCAAGGTTCCTAAGAACATTAGACAAAGAAACTAGGGTCTTAACGTGTATGTCACTCATGCCTAAGGTATGGCCAAAAGCTTATACGTTATGCAAAAGTGATCTTGCAGATAGTGTCAGTTTTACTCAACGACTCGGCTCACCGATATTTTGGGTCTTCTTGTTAACCAGTGCACTGACACTATATGCAAAATCACTTATGCATAACCTATATGCTTTTGGTCATACAAGCCATTGGCTTCATTCGAAGTATGCCATCGGAAGGCCGTGGTTGCTAATGGTAAGTTATTTTGTTATGTTTTTGTGTCATATATTGTGCAAGACTGACAATCTTGCAGTAGGAGTGGGCATTCTAGGATTTGCTAAGGGAGGTTATAACAGTCTTAATATGTTGGTAGGCATTGAGTTATTCAGCCTTTAAGTATAATGGACGTTTGTTTTGAAGGGTTGATCGTGATGGTGGGTTAGTTATTTTCATCACTACCACCATCGGCTCTATCAAGAGTAGCTAAAGTGGCACCCGAGTCGTTTTCATCAGCAGCAATAGGAGCATGATCACCAGCCGGGTTAGCAGATGTTGTTGCCCGTGCAACTCGCCACGCTTGAACGAGAAGAGGGCACACAATACCCAAAAAGATGAAGCAATCGCTTACTATTGCTATCTAAGGATGTGATATCTTAAAATTGAGTTTGCTGTCTATTATAGCTAAAACTACGAGAATAAAACCCTCACAAAACCCGGAGATGAAATAGCTTTTACACATATCACTATCAATTGCTTCTTGATCAGCTGAGTGTTTAAATTTTATGAAGAAAATGGAGACTACTGAAGTAATTAACGGAGCAAGACCCATAATTAATACTAACTTCCATTGTATGATATTATTAATTAGAAAAAAAAGTGTTTGAAAGAAACGAAAGAGTTTCACTTCGTCCACTAAGACTGCTATTTGTTTGGAATCATGAGACATCTATAATTAATAATTTTACAGATCCCATGTAGAATGCTATAATTTCTTTATTCCTTCGACTTTTAATCAACAACTTGTGACGTGATATCTAACTCTTTATCTTAATAAATGATTAAACATGTCACTTGTTACTTTTTATTCAATTTCCAGTAACTTTTTCTCGTTAATTTTTTTTTAGCATCCCATTTGTTTGACCCGCCTAAACCTATCATGGATCCTAAATTTAGATTTGACCCGTTTACAACATGTCTCATAGTTTTTATCCGTCATGCCTATCTCCCATTTAATTTCCTACAAATACCCTAAATTCCCTCTTCCCACTCACCTCTAACAAGTGTGCGTCGAGGGGTTAGGAGGTTAAATTTTGCAACCAAACCTAATTGGTATTTTTATTCGTGTCAAAGTTATCAAATCTGACGAGAAAAGACATAAATTCAAGAACATGACCTGTTTAACCCATTTATATAAATTTAACCCATTTATATAAATTTAAGCACACCAAGGATAACTTGTGACAAATAATTAACATGATGCTTTAACAAAAAAATTTAAATTATTGTTATGAAATTACTTGCATCAAAATTGTAAAACTTGATACTAAAATCAAAATTATTTATAGTAAAAGAAAAAATAGCTTTTACTTGTTAGCCCGGTATAATTCCTAGTGGCAACTTGGTTTATGATTTTTACTCAAAATAGCTTTTAATGTATAATTTTTTAGATTTTCAGCTTTAACACCAAGTCTGAAGCTTGGTCCATTGGAAACTTGCGTTGCGTTTCCCTACTACACGTGTTTAAGCCGCACCCTTCCAAACCAGTTTTCTTGCATATTTCTGTGGTTTTATTAGATTTTGTTTTTTGGTTTTTTGAATTAATTTTCTTCTTCTACCTGTTTTAAGTAATTAAGTTTATCAAAATCACCCTTTTCATTGTTTTTCCATACTATATTCTTTGTAAGCAAATTTTTAACGACCTCATCATCATTATGGTTGAATTTGTGTTTCCATTTATGCTTATATTATTAGACTACCCGGTGTGCCCAGGTAGTGGGGCTTGAGTGCCCTCAACCACGCCCAAACACCGCCCCGGGCTCCCGTGGGTGGGGATTGAGTGGTTTCAGCGTGGGTTGTGCCACGACATGAACTAGATTCATCTTTTTTTGTTTTTGTTTTTTTCTTTAATTTTCCAACCAATCAAAATCTCTCACATGACTCTCATACCAATCATAATACACCACCTCATCTTCTTATTTTTTACTCACTCAAGCCTCCACTCACTTGAGCATTTTCACCATTTCACTCACCCGAATTACTCAATCTTTCTCTTACATGGCACACTCACTCAAGCCCTCACTCACCCAGACGCACCACATAATGTTATAACGGTTTCATCTTTGTCTTTGCTTAAGCTTTTGTTTATAAAAAAACCCATCCGCCTCCTGGCATGGAGCGTGATCTATGTTTAGGCCTTTTCTTAACTGGGTTGTCGTCGTAACTTCATATGTTTAGTTTACGTACTTAACAATGATCATGTCACCGACGGAACGCACACAATGAATATCTATTGAGTTATCTTTTGAGTCTTATATCCCAACGTACATGACACAACAATGTTTTTCTTATCTACGTTTCTGTCTCAATAACATATGAGGCATAAGAGCGCTCGGTGTCGGCCTCGGGAGGGGTCGGCCCCGATCGGGAACACCGCCCCCAGGGTGGGGACGGGATTACTCGGGGAGGAGTCACCGAAGCTCACCGAAATGCGGGTTTATTTTTTTGACCGCTGGGATGAATATTACCGTTGGAACCAAAAAAAATTTTAATTTTCAATCTTTATATAAACCAACATTTTCTCTTCATTTTTCACAACATTTCTTCAAATTCTCTCTACAATTCTTAACTATATTCTTAATTTTTTTCACCAAATACACTTTGATAATAAATGGAGCCGTTTAGCCAATACGATTCGTCCAGTTCCGAAGATGAAGAGGACGAACTTATGCGGTGAAATTACGAGTATTTAACTTACGTTGTATCCGCGAGTTTACAAATGAATTCCCAATCGACGGGGTCCTGTTCAAGAAGGTTAGTATACTCGCATAAAAAGTACGAATTTTTTGTTTTTATATTCATCTATATTTATATTTGTATTTATTTAGTTTAAAGATATATACGTCGTGACTATCGTGAAGAATCACACAAACGTCTGTTTGACCAATATTTTGATGATTCAAACGCAACATACACCCCGGAAATGTTTTCAAGGAACTTCCGTATGCCAAAAGAATTATTTTTGCAAATCGTTGGAGATATGGAAATGAACTACGAATGGTTTCAAACAAAATATGATGCAAGGGTGATCAAAGTTTTACGGCGCTTCAAATGTGCACTTCTGCCATCAGACAATTATCGTATGGTAATTGTCCAGATTCTCTAGATGATTTTTTACAGATGTCTGAGAGAACGGCACGTGACAGTCTCGACAACTTTTGTGACGGTGTCGTTGCTTTGTACAAAAAGGAATTCCTCGAAGGCCGACTTATCATGATGTTCAATTGCTTTACCAAGCACATAAAATAAGACATAAATTCCCTAGGATGCTTGGTAGCCTAGATTGTACACATTGGAAGTGGAAGAATTATCCGGTTGAATGGAGAGGACAATATACACGTGGTGCTTACAAGGTTCCTACGGTGATGCTTGAAGCGGTTGCCTCTCAAGATTTATGGTTTTGGCATGCGTAGTTTTGGAACACCGGGGGCAAACAACGACCTGAACGTACTTGACCGTTCATGGTTATTCAACAACATAGTTGATGGAAGCGCCCCAAAATGCTCATTTATGGTTAACGGTGTGCAATACAAGTTTGAGTACTATCTTTGCGATGATATTTATCCTAGTTGGGCAACTGTAGTGAAAAGCTTTAATGATCTGTCTGAGGATGATTTGAAACGCCAGCACTTCAAGAATGCACAAGAAGCGGCACGTAAGGACGTGGAGCGAGCCTTTGGTGTTCTAAAAGGAAAGTGGCAGATACTACACTATCCGGCAAAACAAATGCATCCACGAAAATTGAGAAAAATCATGTACACGTGTATCATCCTACATAACATGATTTTAAAGGCAACAGGTCAAGCAATATCACCCGATCACATAGAAGACCCCCCAAGTGAAGAACTTCCAGAAGCAGATATTTGAAGCTAAATACGATCAAACACAACCCACACCAATCTTCGTTCCGATCTCATCAAGCATTTGGAACATTTATATCAAGAATGGCATGTGAATCATGCGAACGAGTAGTTGTATTTTTTTTGTCGTTTTTTTAATATGTATATTTTTTTTGGTGTTTTTTTTAAGTTGTATTATTTTTATTTTAATTAATGAAAGTTTTTTTTAAATGAAAAGTTTAATTAATATTAATATTAAATTTGTGATGAGATGGAAAAATGGGGAAAAATAGGACGATACCTACTGAAATGGGGAAAAGTGACGAAAAGTGTGAAAAACTGATGTGACGCTGACGTGACAGTGAGAAGAAGTGGAAAGGAGTGGGAGGACTCCTTCTGGCCTAATAGTGAATTTATTCTTCATAAGTTATAAGGCAAGATAATGTTTTGTATTAACCGATCAGTCGTGACTTGCCGCAACGCTCAGTAACTTTGGTAACTCTGTTAGTTATAAAAAAACAATAAAGTTTTTGATAATAAATGAATCATTTATGGTAATCACTACAATAAGTAATTTTTTTCGTTTATAGAAATTAAGGGAAAAAAAACTGAAAACATAATTTTGAAGGGTCAACGGTCAACCTGAAGCAAACTTATATTTTGAACAGGTTAGACTGACACCCTTCCGTTCTTCAGATATATCCTCAATAACCTCTTCCCCGTCACTATCGCGCTCGTTATCCTTGTGTGTGCGAGGGGTAGAAGGGTCATTTACACTTTTGGATGGATGATTTCCGGTTGCTAGCATCGTCACTTGACCAAAACATGAAATCTCGATAATAACAGTGTCATCATTGTTTTCTTTCGGCAGAGGTTGTTTCCACGGTTCCCCATCCATCCTCATAAATATATGGTTAGTTACACCCTTACCGAATTCAAATCGGACTCCTCTTGCCTACAAATATCAGTTGAGTACGGGTCAAACGGTCAATTGCGCCCTTTATTTCTTCATATTATGAATTTTCATAATTTGTTCAAAATTTAATAGTTTTTCATAATCTAATATTGTGAAAAAATTATAGTGTTTCAATTAACAAATACTCTTATAACAAAAAAATTTGGGTCATATTACAACTCCAATTTCAGATTTTGATATAACAAATTTAAGATTAAAATCAAATTGCCACCTGTGCAAGACGGGTCCCATGTCCGTTTGGAGCGTATAAAACCGCACCATGCCACGCATTCCGGAACCCAACAATCTCAAGTAATCCATCATCAACGTATGAACGGGTCCATTCATTCTGTTACACACATAATCAAGATTAGTTTGCAGCCGTTGGATTTGAAAGAATCAAACACATGTGTATAATGTTTTTCATGTGTACTTCATAATAGAAAAAAGTCAAAGTCTAACCACACGAAGTCTACTTCTGTTCGGTATGCCCCATGGGTTGAGTCCACCAGAAAAACTAGGCAAATTGAGGCAAATTATTGACCGTATGCTGCATAAACAATAAAAAAAAGTTTAATAAAATGAGTCTAAATGAATATGATATTCATTACGCCCATATAGACTGAAGAGGATGTTTTTTAACCCGTTTACTCGTCAATGGTATACATGGGTTATCTTTAATCTTTAACGGGTCAAACATGTAAAAAGGTAAACAAATAAACGCTTAAAATAAAACAGGTCAAACGAGTGAAGTCACCCAAAGTGTATGCTTTATGCCTTAAAATCTTCAAAATCATTTCATTCATAAAACAAGGTTATTGTTAAGATACTATATTTTGTGTTTTTATTTGGCACACAAATTATCTATAACAAACTCAGCATTTTAAACAAAAAGACTTCTGGTCAACAGTCAACACAACCAGATCTTTCATGTTCAAAGTGTACCAAAAATGGCTGTTTTGACTCAAATCCATTTGACCCATTATCAACTTTTCTAATTCATCCAATTTCCCACCTCTTTAATTAAGAACACTACTTGATTTAGACACATTGTAACTTAATTTGGCTTGCAGGCAGAATAATTTAGCTGTCAAATTAATGAACAGCGGCAATTGCATTAAAAAATAAATATAAAATAAAATCAGCAAAGAAAAAAAAAACAATAAAGCTTACGTGGGAGGTACTGAGAGGACTTCCCATTGACCTGGTTTTCTCATGATCCAAATCTTTGCCAATTGTGCTATATTCCTGTCATAAGATCACATAATGAATAAGTCCAATCTTCATAAAAACATAAACTTTCGAAATTCCTCTTTAATAAAAAAGAAAAGAAAAAAAGACCGTTTTAAGAAAATTGTTTAAATTGAATCCTTACGATGAAGACGGATGAGAAAGTGAAGCCCAAAACCATCCTTGTGAACATGTGAGCTTTGCATACGCAGTCTAATTAAGAGAAGTTATGTAACAAAACTAAGTAAATGATTTGAAAGAAATAAATTATTGATTTAAAAATGATTAGTAGCTCATATATACATGTTGGACCATTCAAATTAGTGTAGATAGTAAACCAGCACCTGGTTAGCCGCCTGATTTTTGAATTTATCAGGATGTAACTTTCGTTCTTTATGAAACGCGTATGACACTTGTGCATCCATTCCTAAAAAAAGAAACAGTAGAATACATTTTAAAAATCTGAAATTGATTCCAAGAATTCATGCATATTAATTAGAATCCTTACCCATGCTAAAGTAGTTCCAAAATCCTCCACGAAATGTTCGGTACCCTTCCTGTAAAAAAAAAAAAAGCAAGTTCACACAAAGAAGCAAAAACATGAGATTTTATTAAACAACAGTCACGATGGTAAATGATTTCTAATAACACGATCGCATGATTTTAAAAAAATGAAATGAAAAAAAGGAAAAAAATTATCAGCACCTTATTTAATGCATCTGATTGCGAGACATGATGGACTTCATGCAATGAGTGTGGTAACTCCAAAGGCGTTATCCGATCAGCAACACTTTCTTCGTTAGAAACTTTCATTCGCATGAGAACATGCCAGCTGGAAGTACAATAAAAGTCAATTCTAGCAACAGTTATAAATAAATATTGAATATGATGTATGTAAATTCAGATTTGTCTTGGTTTTTCATAAAATTAAAGCATCGGAGTTGGCTGGTTGTCAATTTTACTTTATATAAACTGAATGTTACTAACCATCTAAAATTAATCTCTTAACTAATACATGTAATAATATGAAAAAATATCAGACTGCAATGTTTTAAAAAATTATTAACAGATGTGTTAGTAAATAATTACAGCTGATTATTGACTTTAAAGGCGCTGATTTGGTGAGAATTTAAAACAACCAATGCAATTTATGAGTTATCTTCATTTTTCTTCTATGGAAATTAATATTATATGCATAAGCATTAATTCTTTCTGCTTTATTTAGTCAATTTAGACCAAAATTAAACAAGATCAACATCATTTAATATGCCCGCCTAACCATCTTGACAAAAAAATATAACTTACCTATCAACTTTCATCTCTTTCGCGCCTCTTACTTTTTCTAGAAACTTGTTCACAGATTCAAGGTCAGTTCCAGGGTTTTTCTTCCCCTGTTAATAAATAAATAAAAATATATATATATTCTTCTCAGTTATACCAAATTGGAAAATTTCTACACCAATTTAACACAACCACCACCATAATATTCTAGAAAACGTCAAATGATACAAAATTATAACCAACGTACCCAACCGAATGCAAATGGGAGATTGTTTCCGGTTCCTAGGGGCACTGTGGCGACTGGCGGTGGTTGTGCTAAGTTAAGATCGGAGATCACACCAAGAATCCAACCTGCAGTTCCATCACCGCCTGCAACCTATGATCCGCTTATTTCATAAATGACACTAACAGCAAAATGATAAACAATATTTAAACATACTTACTATTATTCTTAACCTCCTCTGGATTTCAAGGGCTAATAAATCTCCATTGTGTTTTAATTTCTCTATATTGATATATAGCTGGTGTAACACCTTATTAGGAGCATTTTCATTTAGATCAAATACCTATTATTAAACCAACAAAGCAACTTCAAAAGTCAAAACGTTTGCAGAAATATGTGAATTATTCCAAATTTTCATTTCCATGTAATTAAAATTGGTAACCTGATTTTTGTTTAGAAGTGTTTGGTAGCTGATTAAAAGCTCTCTACCTAACTGACCGCCGCTTTTTGAATTGACAAAAACTATCACTGGAGAAGAAGGAATATGCGATGGCTTTTTGACTTCTGATTCGCCTAACAATATGTAATCGGGTATCCAAAAGTCCTTTAAACTGCAAGAATAATTTGGTTGTTTAAGGTTCTGTTCAACTTTCACACGCTGCCTACATGTGTATAGTTCTAAAAGAATGAATTGTTTATAAAAAAGAAGCTACAGGAAGAAAAAAGAATGATTGAAATGATTTCAATTGATCAAAGTATTCTATAAGATAGAAGAATAGCCCCAATTGTATGATGGCATCATGTGGTGATCATACTTTTGCAAAAGCAATCGTGAAGATATACAAGAATAGATTCTTTCGTGATCAAAAACTACTTGCACGCAGGAATAGATAAGCAATCAAATAAAAAACGCCGATAGATCTTAATCGGAAACTAAATCCAACACAATTACAGTGACTCATCTGACTTGATAATATCCAAATTAACTCAAGCTACGAATATCAAATTAAAAATCAACAGCCAATAATAAACTGTATAACTTCAATCTGAGATTTAGAAGCTGCATTACCTGTCAGATCGAACCTTCAAATCCTTAGTCATTAGGCTCAAAACTGCACCGAGATACCACCACACAACAGATGCATCAAGTTTCACTTATATATAACAATTAACAAGCGAAAGGAATCAACCGATCTCACAAAAAGTAAAAAAGGTACGAAATACCTGTGCATGCAAGTGGAAACAATTCGAAAGGAAATCCAGTCGTTCACTCAACGGATCAAAACTAATAAACTCCAAATTCTCAGCAATTACCAGCACTTACATCAATTTAAGCGATTTATAGAAGAGTGATGAACAGGAAGATGATCGGAAAAAATGGATGAACTGAAAGAAGTTATTTTTGTAAGTTTCAACCCCAAATCAGTGAAGGCGTCAACTTGGTCGTGCTGCGAGAATTTGGGGACACCCGCGGGATGTTATTGTCATTTAAACGCTGATTTAATGTCTCGTCAAACATTTTAATATTAAATTCTAATTAGTCGAAAATAGGGTGTTTAATCGAGTTATTTGGGTTATTCGAATTTAAAATTTGAATTCAAATCTGAATCTGATTCGAATCTAAATCGTATAAACCAGGTTTATTCAGATTAAATTCAAATATTCAATCTGAAAAAAATAATTTCTACCAATCCAAAATCCTATTCGATTTGAATATATATCGTATTATCCGTTCCAAATCGATCCGAATAATTCGAATCTCATTTTGAATCGGTTTTTTCAGGTTTCGGATACGATTCAAACATTTGATTTGTTCGAGTTTCGATTATTTTAAACACCCCTAATCAAAAACGGGTCCATTGGTGGTTTCTTTTTTTTGGTTTATGGTTCAAACCAAATCAAACTCTAAATATCGGTTTTTGTAGTTTAAAACTTATCTCGGTTCGATTTTGGTGATTTTGGTTTAGTTTGAAGTTTTTGGTTTTTCTGATAGAGACTTAAACTCTTAACAAAGTCGAACCTAACGTTTGATTAAATTTTTATACCCCATTATTACAAAGATCTAATTTCAGCTAAAACCAATTTAAATAAAATAACCTTTTATCTTTCAATCTCATACATAAAGACATTTATTTGTATGACCTTAAACATAAAAAATTATAATATATATAAATTAATAAAAATACATAATACATTACAATTTATATTAATAAAATAAGTTTTTGGGTTTTACTTTTTTGCAAACCCAAATCCAAACCAAACATGTCGGTTGTTAGAAAATTTATATCAAACTCGTTGGTTTCTATTTAACATCAGTTATTTCGGCTTGAATTTTAGGGTTTTGGTTTGAGTATTTTTTTATGGATCCATCCACACCCCTGGACTTAAAATATAAATTAAACTGCACTTTGCATTTCATGTATTTTATTTAAACATTGAGTCATGAAGTTTCGTTATTTTACCCTCTGAGTCTTACGCACTAACTTTCGTTGGTCTTTCATTTGAAATTTGAACGAAGTATCTATTTTACTCTTAGAAATTCACTGTGATATATAAGAATGAATAAACATGACTCTGAATATTGTACCCATTGTTTAACAATTTGTACCCAAACTAGGGAAAAGCCATTATATCTCTAAAGTTGTCTCTTAGGCCATGTGTAATAGGGCTTGACCAGCAAGTAACTATCATGTGTGGCACTTGGTCACATCATCATCAAGCCTTTTCACCATTACACATAAAGGGGTGACCATCAAGTGATGAAAGAAAAGTGACAATGGTCACTTGGTGATGATGTTTAATGCAATTAATTATGTTTTCTATTTTAATATCAACAATAGTAATAATCCACATCAATATTAATTTCCCCCATCACTCACTTGGTGATCAAACCTTATTACACATATTTTTTATATGCAAACGATTACAGATGAACTGTTGTAGAGCTTATTGGACACATGTAGAGCGGGGACAAAGCCGATGAAGCAGACGCTCATGAAGAGACCAACAGTTGGCGTGATCTTGGGTTCGAGAGAATCATCGATGTAAAGTACGAGCATGTTGCCTCTGTTGTTACCACCGATGGTGGAACTTAAACTCTTAAAAGTACAAGGGCAAAATAATTTTTTATAAAATATTTAATCCAACGCCGTTTTTCTTGGAGCCTTAAAGAGTGTAAAAGTGAAACTAGTGACTCGAAGGTCGAAATTATGGCGATAGTAACGCAATTAGATGTTTTGCGTAAAGTCAGAGACTCCAATTTATGTTTATCTAGAATATATATTATTTACTCCAATTTATGTTTTATCTATAATATATATTATTTGAGTGGTAACATTAATGAAAAACTTACATCCTAACTCCTAAGTAGTAGTTATTCCATATCTCTCTATATTCATATATAATGAAAAAGGGTTGAGGATGTCTCAATAACCATAAGGTATACAATTAACAAACACATAAGTACATAACTGAAAACATGTAAGCAATATTAAAATTAGGTATACAATCACACATCTTAAACTTATTCATCTATTAAAAAAATTATAGAACTCATTCTCCATTTCTATTTTGCAATAATCGGGGCGGGACGATTAAGGGATTAAGCATAATGTTTGAGCGTAGCACTTGATGAGCCAATGTTTTAAAAACTGAACCAGACAACGTTAGTGTCCCGTCACAAACTTGGTAAGTTTTAATTTGTTCCAAATGAAAGGTCAAGAGTTCAAAACTCGTTTCCAGCAAACTCATTTTTGTTAGTTTTGCTTATATCTGATCAATCGCTCCAACCGGGGTACCGGTCCATCAGTTCAACTCAGTTTGCAACAAAACGACCAGTTAATTTTAATGACCCTTGAAAGAAGGTTAATCGGACCGTTTAAAGAGATTGATCGGACCATTAATACCACCGGTTCCCAGTCAGACTAGCCAGTCCGGTACAATTTTTAAAATTAAAGGGGGTTAATCTGATCATTAAGACCACCGCTTCCTGGTCGAGCTAGCTAGTTCGATACGATTTTTAAAATACTGTCAATGAGAATTAAAGAGGGTTAATCGGACTGTTAAGACTACCGGTTCTAGGTCGAACCGCCAGTCCGGTATGATTTTTAAACACGATCAATGAGCCTAATTTTCTTTCCTATGCCTTTTTTATAGCTTGTGTGTCGCGAGCTAATTAGTGGGTCGTGTATACCCATTAAATATTATTAGATTAGTGCGTTGTGTACACCCATTAAGGCATTAAATAATAAATAGACGTAAAACATGTGTCTGCTAATAACTAAACCGATGCAAATGTCAATATAGCTTTGAAGTCTTCACCTTCGTGGAAACCAGCAACACGCGAACCAGACGCTGATGTATGCCTGTATCCAAGCTGTTGATGGCGTTTTCCTTCACCTTCCGAGAACCACAAACCACCTTCCATTTTAAATACAATCCATCTGCATATCTCCTTTCAATCTCAAAGCAAATCAACACATCTTCCAATCTAATTCTGTTCATCCTGATCAATGGCAACCGCGAATCAACCACAATTCGAAGATTATCTTCCGCTGATGGCGGATAAACTGGGCGGCGATGGTTTGATTGAAGAACTATGCAACGGATTTCAACTTCTGATGGATGCTGATAAAGGTATGATCACGTTCGATAGTTTGAAGAAGAATTCATCTCTTTTGGGGCTTGGTGATTTGAGCGATGATGATATTGCTAGTATGTTGAGAGAAGGTGATTTTGATGGAGATGGGTGTCTTAATCAGATGGAGTTTTGTGTTCTTATGTTTAGATTAAGCCCTAATTTGATGGATCAATCTGAGTTTCTGCTGGAAGAGGCTTTGGAGCAAGAATTTAACAATTTATGACGATCAATCGATTAATTTTTGTTTTGATTGTTTTTACAGATGAATGATTGATATTGTTAATAATTGATTCGGATTTATTATTCTAACAGCAGTGTTTCCCCAATTTTGTTCTATTTCTTGTGGATGGTAGACTAAATCCCTAAATCACAGCCTAAAAAAAAATTAAAAAAAAAAAAAAAGACTGAACTGATTGAGAAATTGATGGTTAGTATTTCGTTTTAAATAATCAAAATTTTCATGGGCCGTGACTATATTTTAAAAAGAAGTAAGATTTGTATTTTTTTGAATCAAGTATACGGATGCTTCATGATGTATAATAACGAGATGTAAAAAAAAAGAGTTTTACCGGACTCACTGACCGGCTTGTGGCACCCCGCCCCATAAATCCGCAATAGGCAATGTGGCTCACGAGAGCACCGAGATTTAAGGCGTGTGATTTAAAAAGCCGAGTCTGGACACCCCTGATCATTGTCGCGGGCCCACCCGAAATGTTTACCAATGGAGATTAGAACTTGGGTCTCCACCGAAGAGTCAGGCCGTCAACCACTGGCCATCGGCGTGGTTAGATGGTACAGAGGGACACTTAGCGCCGTTGTCGTGCCTTCTTCATTTTTATGATATGGTAAGTCGATGATAAAGCTACTTTAAACATAATATGTGGTTACTTACTTATGTGATTACATAATATGGTCAAAACATGTTCTTCAACCACTGGCCATCGAAGTGGTTGGATGGTACAGATGGACACTCTGCGCCGTTGTCGTGCCTTCTTCATTTTTATGTATGATAAGTTGATGATAAAGCTACTTTAAACACAATATGTGGTTACTTATGTGAATACATAATATGGTCAAAACATGTTCTTTAATTTTTTACTGTTTACATTAAGTAGGGTTTATTTTTTTGGTAGTTTCACTGTGAGTCAAGATACTATGTCTTCTTTGCGTCTTTGATTTCCTCTTCAATGAAAAACTACCCATTACTTAAACAAACCCATAAGACCATACGAAACCGAAACCATTATAGCACAAACCCAACACTCGAGCCAGGACATCAAACAAATTACAATGCATTTGAACGATCATACAAAACGTAAGAATGTCCATCAACATACGGAGTATAGAACAAAAGTATAGCACAACCTCTATCACAATGCAAAACAATATAGCAAACAACAAATATTCCCGATATTCATCTTACCTTAAATTTTGACACTTAGACCGGGTGTAGTGGACGTGAAATGGGGCGTGGAGGGGGCGTCGACGCCGCCCAACACCGCGCCGGAGGGGCGTAGTTGGGGCGTTGGATGCCACGGCGTGGCTATGGCAACGGGCGTGGAGGTGGTGGAGGTAGTCGTTGGGGGTGGGGCCCACACCCATTTTGACCGTTTGAAACAAGAAAAAAAAAAAATCATTTTTTTTCCAAATATAAATATCTCACATCTCCTTTATATTTTTTACAAATTTCTTCAACCAAAACCTCTCAATCTTCTCCTTTCTTT
>WOUH02000041.1:7879246-7894477 GCA_009936405.2 Stevia rebaudiana | reverse complement strand
GAAATCTGGGTTGTTTGGGTTCATGTTTGCAAGTATTTTGTAAGAAAATAGAGATTAGAAGAGAGGGTTTTGGTGTGGTTTTTTTTATAAAAAGTGAAGTTGTATTTATAGGGTAAAATATAAATTTGTTTTTTTTTATGCAAAGAGCCGTTTAACGGCTAGTTTTTTTAAAATGGGCCCCAACATTCGAATTGACCAATTGGGAGAAGGGCACCACCGACGGGGAGCGGGAGCCGTTTGCTTCACGAAGGCATGCCCGCCGGCCTAGGGGGCGGTGTTCCCGCCGGGGCCCGCCGAGTTTTCCTTCCCCGCTGGGTGGGCGGGACGACCGCTGCGGTCGGTCTAAGGCATATGCTCAAGCCGAACCCATAAATAACTCCACAATTGGGTAAATGTCCCGACCTTACAGCAACATCATGTCTACTAGGGACAGAACAAGTATCTATAAATATCTTTATACAAAGCTGTTGCATCACATGGCTACTTTAGAGGGGATGGGCATGTTTGGGTTGCACCCTTGAGTTTATTGCCTCCACACTCTTGGGTAAGGTTGTCGGGTCAATTTGGTGAAGGATAAAAGAAAAGAAATCGAAGTTGTTGATGGGTTAGAGGTTTTTGATTAGTTGAGGGTTGAGATAGTTGTTTGCAAATGATTTGAATAGCTTAAACTAAAATAAGGTGTTAGAGTTCGATTGGATTACTTTAAAAACATTGAGGGTTGTTCAACATTTTACCCTTTCATGGCTTCGCCCATGGCAAAAATGTCATTGATCATTATTATGACTCTTGATCTAATTAACAACATTCTACATGTGTTTATTAATTTATTAAAATAAAGACGACATAAATTCAACTAGGAAAACAAATATTTATTTCACTTTTACGAATACTAAGGTACAAACCTACATACGACTTGAGCCGTTTTTATTGTAACCGTTAAGTGTGAAAGGAGACACCTTGAGGCCATATCATGTAGAAGATGCTACCCCTAACAGAGGTGACCATGAACATGATGTCGCACTCTCATTGCTGAAATTAAACCCAAGTCGGGGCGCTCCACTCACCTTCCCCGCCCACTTTTTTTTAATCCGTTTTTATACTTTGCCCTCTAAGATTGTTATATTTTGTCGCTAAATAGTGTTTATTTTTAGTTATGGGGTTTAAACGAAATGGAATCATATACATCTCTAACCTAAGATAAGTGAGTGAAGGGAATGTAAGCTTGATATGAGCATCGGTATCAAGTAACAGTAGTTTGATACCATCCGATAGATTTAATACCGGTACGAATACCAAATATTTTGATAATTTTGTAACGAGTTTTGGTGTAGCAATAACACACATACTCACTTTTCTAGGCTTTACACTTTCGAATTTCGATCACATCCTCCACATCCCATATCAATAAAAAAATGATGGTCGCGTGACAGCAACATACCATCATTATCTTTTGTCTACCAGTACGACGTCGTCCCTCACGTATACCTTCGTTGATTCGACAAAAGAATCTTGAACTTGTTTGCCAGCTGGCACAGTCCCCTGATCCTCAAAAACGTTGTATAAATACCAGACGCTAGTGCAGTAGTAGTGCTCATCGTTGCGCAGTCAATTCAATCAATCGTCAAAACTTTATTCTAAACTCTGAGTGCTTGACCGATCACCGACCGGAAACCACCTGCAACGCCTTCCGACGAGTGTCATCAATGGCTACAAAAGTGTATATCGTGTATGTTCCTTATTCTCTGTTTCAATTATGATGTTTACGATGTTGATAGTTGATAGCTGTTGCTTTTAATTCGATTTTACGCAATTTGATTTGATCGATTTTATTTTGCGAACGATCTATTAGTTGTCGTGGATGACTTTTTGCAATCCAGATCGGTTGATTAAATTTGTAGTTCAACGAGTAATTTTTGGTTAAAATGAGCATTGAATTGAATTCTGAGTGTTGATGAGCTATGATATGTGTTTAGGTGTAAAATTAGAGATGGAATCGTACACAGTCGAATTAAATGTTGACAGTTGATAGAATGATAGTTGTTACTTTCTATTTAAATTTACGCAATTTGATCTGATCGATTTTGTTGTTCATCATTGTGCAATCCAGATCGGTTGATTAAATTAATAGTTTGACCTGAAAATAGTAATTTAGGTGCCTCTAATGAGGATTGATTTGAACTGAATATTGATTAGGGATGGTATGTGTTTAGGCTTAAAATTACAGATAAAATTGTAGAAAGCAGAATTAGATGTGCATATTAGGGGGGATCAATTGGTAAACCTTTCCAATTGCGATATATAAATAAGGAATAAGATAAAGAAGGCCTTCACTCGTTGATAAAAAATGTCAAAATGCAGGTCTTCTCTACTGTTAATATAATTATATCTTATTTATGTGCTAGAACTTTAGTTTCTATGTTGTTATAATGAAGGTATGTTGATTGATAAGATATTTACTGAAATGATTAAATTTAGTCCAACAAATAACTCAAATAAGAATGAAAAATGTTTCTTAAGAATTGGTAAAGTAACAAATCAAAGTTTGGTTATTAAAGAAACATTGATTAAGAAAGATGTGTTGCTACTTGGTAGTCCTGCGGTAGCAACTAACCTGGTGCAAGAAATTTAAAATGTAAAAAAGATTTAGGTGAATGACTAAGACACGACATAAGACATTTAATTATGATTTATATTGTTGCTTGAACGACTAAGACACGACATAAGACCTTAAAGGAAACCTGACATCTATCATGGTATATCCACATTCATACTTTCTGATGGAAATCATTAATATGGTAGGTGTGGAATGTATTAATTCTTTGTGCTGTTTGTAATCATCTTTGTGTAAAATTGAATATTTAGCTAATAACAAATTACCAAGACTACATGAAAGTCATGATGTTTTCATACAAAGTTACACAGGGGGGTCTTTGAAGTCAATTACTATTACAGTGTGCCTCTTGCCTTTTTGAAATAAGAAACCTCATTGCAACATATTCCACTCACAAATAATTAGTTAAGTAGTTCAGATAAGCAATCCAAACACCTCCTTTGGTAAAGTTGTAACTCTATGTGTTTTGATTTTTTAAATGTAGTAACTCTTAATCAAACTTGTTTCCTTTTGTGTTAAGGGTATAAAAGAACTTGTTTTTTGGTATGTCAAATTGACTATAAAATCACAAATTCACGACCTTCTTTGGGTATTATTAACAGAAAAATTCTCTATGTACTAGACCTAGAATTTCATTGTATTGCAATAGTAGCTGCCCAAAAGAAACTATTTTATGAGTCTTTAACTTACGTTTTTGACTAAATCAATATATAAATCCTTTTTAAAAGTTATGCTCTCAGTTGTCCTGCAGCATCAATAAAAAACCTATATTTTCCAGTTTTTCAGTGACTAGCTCTTTGCAAATTTATATCAGAGTAACATTTGCTAAAATTTTCTACGATTACATTTTACAAATTTACTGTCTGTTCTATAAACATCTGTCTATGTTACCGGCAGTTAGTTTTTTTACTGACAGTTGCCTGTTTAGTGTTTACCTTCTATTTCGATGTAATTTATTTCATATAAATTGTTTTTTTTTTACTTAAAATTTTTATTATTATAACAGGTACTACTCAATGTATGGACATGTAGAGAAACTAGCAGAAGAAATTAAAAAAGGAGCCGCATCTGTTGAAGGAGTTGAAGCCAAATTATGGCAGGTAGATAATTTTTTTAAAAAGTGTTTTGATCATGATTATTGTGTTGTCAAGTAAAAAGTTAAGTAAACTGGGCGGGACAGTTAACGGGTCAAATCAATAAAATGTATTGTCTGATCCTGTTATGGATGCAGGTCCCTGAGACATTACATGAAGATGTACTTGGAAAAATGAGTGCACCACCAAAGAGTGATGTGCCAATTATTACAGCAGCCGAACTTTCTGAAGCAGATGGATTTGTTTTCGGGTTTCCAACAAGATTCGGCATGATGTCTGCTCAATTCAAAGCTTTCTTTGATTCAACTGGTGGCCTTTGGAGAACCCAACAGCTAGCTGGCAAGCCAGCTGGCATCTTCTATAGCACCGGATCTCAAGGTGGCGGTCAAGAAACTACCGCGTAAGTACCATCGACCATATTATTTAGTTTTTAATGTAACAGCATCAGTAGTGTTATAAACAGATCAGTAACAAACACAAACTTTCCCAACCATCCATAAACATCCTTATATTTTTCACATCATTAGTTCATTACTCACCTTCACACTTATTTTTATATACAACTAATTTATATTACTGATTACTGAATTTCATAGTTTTTAACATTGTATAAATACATATAATCTAAGACTAATGTATTTATATGTTTAAAAAGTATTGAAAATACATTAAAAAAAGGGGCAATTACCACGAAAAAACAACGTACTCTCAGTTTTTTTGTACAAAAGTCCCTTAACAGTTTTCTTGAACGTTTTAAGTCCCTCCACGATAGTTTTGAAAAAAGTTGTGAAATTGACAAGGCAGTGCAACACCACGTCCATGTGGATCGATTTCCAAGCCGGTTTCACCCAACCCAACCCGTAGATTCGAAGTCAGCTTGTATCCTATGGTTTGAAACCGGTTAACCTGAACCGAAACGATTTCAAACTTGTTTCAAGCCGATTTTCAACCTGATCAAAACCCATCCAAGTCTAGTTTCAAACCTGATCCGGTAAAAAAAAAAAAAACGATTTTGAATTTCGTTGACACAAACCGAACCGGTTAAAAAAAAAACAGCCATGGAGAGATTCTAACTCTAATAATTTTCCATTTCATTGACCGTACAGTTTGACTGCCATAACTCAACTGGTTCACCATGGAATGATATTCGTACCTATCGGATACACATTCGGAGCGGGTATGTTTGAAATGGAGAAAGTGAAAGGTGGAAGTCCTTATGGTGCAGGAACTTACGCTGGGGATGGTTCCAGACAACCATCTGAGCTGGAGTTACAGCAAGCATTTCACCAGGGAAAACACATTGCCACCATTGCTAAGAAGCTCAAGGGAGCTGAATAATAATAATAATATTATCACCATCTCGAAAGTCAAAATCCTTACCATATATATATCTCATTGTTGTTTTTTTTATACTTTATATGTGATTGCAAAAGGGTGATTTGTTACTTTTAACAAACACATTTGTATGTCGTTTAATGTTTTTTCTTGTGATTGTTATTCAAATAGACCAATAATATGATTGTCAATGAAATAAATAATTAGGCTCTATAGAAATGTAATAATACCCATACATTGAGAGTTATGCCAAATTTCTAAAGGGTCTAGCCAGTGAGATCACCCGAATTAAGTTATAAATAACATTGATAACTATAAAAACATTGTAATTATAAATAAATATACTATATTTTTCTAATTATTCGATCTCTATGAGTTTTTATGCTTATAAAAAAAAATTAAGTGTTTGTAACTTTTTCGTAGAAAATCTATCTATTACACGAATTATTACAGATATTACATGACTCGAAAATCTTTCTATTACAGGAATTATTACAATTATTACATGACTCAAAATCAAGACCTCCCTTACATCCTCACGTTTCATTAGCGTTTAATAAAACAAGCTTACCACCCGTTTCTTCTCAAGTGAGCAACGACGCACACGAAATCTTGCCGAGGCCATAAAGCGACGTCCCTTCTCCTATCACCGACTGGAAACACCTCAGTTTTTTTTCTCGCGAATTTGATCACTCCTTGTGATTAAACATGAGTAGAATGATCTCGTCACTCATAGATATGATTCGCTATTCTTCTACTATGAACTCTTTCTTCCAAATGAGTCGAATGATCAAACTAAACTTGTTGATCTGTTGTTCTTCAACTATAAACTCCTCCTTCACGCTTGGTATATACTGTTGTGGTAACGAGTTCTATATCGGTAAAAACACCACAAAAATACCAACTGATGCATGGCTGATCTTGTTGAATTCGATCACTCCTTGATCAAATTACAAGGTTACACAACCTTTCTGATTGGAATTAACCCAGATCCGATTTACTTTGCTGAGACAAGTCTTTGTTCGGTTGTTGATCTTCGAAAATCGCTCCAATCATCACCTTTTTTCACAGGTTTATTGTCTCGCCCAATATCAATTCTTGGAAATAAGTGGATCAAATTAACAACAAACACAACGATTTAGTGGAACTCTCATGTATCTTTTTTATACAATCAACTCAAACAAAAACTCAGAACCAAAATTTACAATTATAATATTAATCTTTTAGTCAGACAATAGGTTGGGTTCGAGTTACACCGGGATCCAAGAACTGAAAAACCTATAAAGTATGCATACATGAATAAAAAGTGTATACATTTGTGATGGAAGCAAGGGTTAATTGATTAAAAGAAAGTCTCGCAGACAAAACGTACATTTGTGAGTTTAAAACTCACGCAGGACAGATAAAAATTTGCTGTTAAGAAAAACTGGAAGTCATAATAATTTAATGTATGAAAACAAGTATGGTAATGATCGTGATGGGGTAGTATTTGGGTGGGATGAAGTATTATTGAAGGGAAATAAGAGAAGATAGTGTTGTCGCTATCACTTTTTAAATAAACAATATAAACATAGACTACTCCCCTTGTGTTTTCTTCATCCTCTCCTTCTTTCTTTATGTCACTCTTACATCATTCATACACAATATACCTTATATTCCAAAACTACAAAATTCCAACATATAAGTAAATTAACATTCATGTCATGTAACATCAAGGATAAAAATACAATAACTCATCATTTGATAATACGTAGTCGTAAAAATTTGAATGTATGTACATATATGAAAATTATGTTATGACGACCCTAAAACATAAAAGTAAATTAACCTCCAACGTCTGGAAACCATGTTAAGTTGTATATCAAGAAATTGGGCTATGAGACCATTAATCTATATCTTTCGACACTAAAATCTTGTGCTAAATTAAAATACAAAATTACACCAAATGGTACTTTAACCATAAAAATTCGTCTCTGCTTCGTGTAATGTTTTAGTTATATAAATATATATTTATAAATTCACACTTGTATAGTTTTTACACAACTCCATGGATTACTCAATCGTCAGTTTGCACACCTTTAAAACCCGTACCATGGCCACTCCTGGGTCTCTTTGAAATAAAGTGTTTGTCAACTTATATCACATGCTCAAATATGGGCTGTTTTAGTTTATCGTATGTTGGATATGGACATATTAATTATAAAATTATAATTAATTTTCATAATATCTTCTTAAGTCTTGGTTTAGTCTTTGATAAGACTTGGATTATCATGCACTTACCAAACAACACGTTATATAAAATTAAAGAAGAAGAAAATGTTGCAAAAACTGTTTCAAATAAGACAAATTTGTGTTCACCAAACTATGATCGTCATATTTTTGTACTCATAATATGATGATACTTTATTTTGCATCCATTCATCCCATAAAGTGAAGCAAGGAATATCTATGTAACAATATTTCATATTTGAAGTCCCTATTACTTAATTAATGTCGACGTTATCATTCAATCCAAATTTTAATGTTAAAATAGTTTAATATCTATTAAAGAATTAATACCAAAAAAAAGCTAATAAGTAATAACTTCTTATCCATTCATAAAATTGTTTTATGTGAACGGTAAAATTATAAATTAACAACGGTAATCGTTAAACAATCTTATAAGTGTATTATCCTTACATATTTTTTTAAAACAGTATTTGGAACCACCCCAATAAGTGAGTGAGCCTCCTAAGACAGGATATCAACTGTTCATACTGATTTTGATGCTCTACGCATGACTCACCATGGAACATCATTATGGAAGAAACCACTAATGAAAGAAAACTTTCTGGCCCAACCTGAAACTATATCTCAAGTTGAAATTTGAACTTAAGACCTCGTATTTTAATATGTTATGTCAACTTATTTATTCAAATAATATCACAAACAAACAAACAAACTTACCCAGTAATATTTCACTTAAGCAGTAGGGTCTGGGGAGGATGAGATTAAAGCAAGTTTTACCCTTATATATCTCAATAAGATGAAAGCAAGTCTAGGTGAGCCTCATCAGACGGGATGCCAATCGTCCATACTGATTTTGACGCTCAAGGCATGACTCAATCATGAACACTATTAAGGAGGAAACCACTCATGTGTGAAAATCCTCTAACCCAGCTTGAAAGTATATGTAAGGTGAGATTTGAACTCAAGACCTTTCATTTTAATATGCTATGTCTTATTTATTCAAAATAATATAACAAACAAACAAACTTACCTAATGAAATCAGACTTAAATAGTAGAGTTGTGAGGAGAATAAGATGAAATCGAGTCATACTCTATCTCAGTTATTTTCAAAATAATACAGTGATAAATTAAATTCATATCGTTTTGAAAAATTGAAAGAGTGTTTTTAGTTGTTCACAGACCATTAAATATTTTAATAAAAAGAGTTAAAGAGCACAAATAATGGTCCCTATTACTGCTTCACCAACACCCTTTCAATTCCTTTTTAGGAATTTTATACATAGAAAACAAAAGAATATTACTAAAACCAAAACCCCACATTTCCACTAACTCATTTATTCCTAACATATATTCTGTTATTTCTCTTTTTAATTTTCCAAATCATATCCTAATCACCTACTATTACTCAAGTACATACTACATACAAAACAATTCAAACCAACAAACTTAAGAAGTTAGTTATGTTATCATAAATCTCTAATAATAATTCCAACTAATAACAAATATCAGTCCCACACTTAAAAAAAAAAATTCATTTACCTTTTTATTTTATATTTTCTTATTTATATAAAAATCATATTATAACTTCCCTGTTAGCTAAAACTCATCAACTAAAATTTGAAACTTTTAGTTAAATTTTTTTTCTAATTATCTTTTAAGAATAATAATTATAACAAATCACTATTTTTGAAACATTAAATTAATTAATAATCTGTTATTTATTTAATAACAATTCCTTAATTTTTTTAATGTGATCGCAATTAATTTATATTTTATATAATAATATTTGTTGATTTATTATATATATATTTTTTTAAGCAATAAAGGCTTGTATGCTTGAGATCACCTTGTGAAATGAACCATTATTCCGCTCAAAGAACATAAACAAGGTGATCCAGATCACTCGCCTAACCCTTAAATCAAACTTGAATAGTTTTATTTTGACGAGACTCTAACTCATGACATCTCATGAAAAAAGTCATTGGTATACCGTTGAGACAAATGTTTTTTAATCATTATAAAATTATATAATTTATATCCGTAAACCCGTGTAATACACATGTATATTACCTAGTAATTATATATAATACAATCATATCGACGCCCTTGCGATTATGAGGGGGATTACTATTAAATTAGTAAAACAACAAATAATCTTTTTTCCATAATATTGTTTTGCTTATATATCTTAAACAAAGTCAAAATTGTCACAAATGTGCAAATTATTGGTTTAAACATGTAATTTTTCAATCTTAGAGAACAAAACTTAATTCATGCAATCACATTTACAACCTTAAGTTGATCCGACCCGATAACTTATGACGTGACCCAAACTTTCTCTGGACGTCGGAAGTTATAATCTCCGAGCACCAATCAAGTGGCCCGATGGAATAAAAATCTTGTTTCCACCACGGAAAAAGAAGATGACAACTAACTTGACTACTAGTTGTTGGTGCAAAAGTGTATAAACAACTTTCGGTTATTTTTGAAGACATAGTTTTAGTAATAAATGTATTTTATTTGTATTTGTTTTTAGTTTTAGCTTAGCATGTATGTTAGATGATGTGTTACCTACTAGTACAAATAGGTAAGTGTGTGTGTTTGTAAGGTAACTCTTGGAATATCATTTTTACATTGAGAGAGAAAGTTGTATTTCATTGATTTTATTGATCTAAACTCTCTGTATTACACACAATTTAATGAAATCATGATTTGTTTCAACTTCTTGTTATCATATTCATCTTGATTCATTTTGTTTTATTTGATTTGCAAAACACATCAATATGAACATGGATTCCGCACGTGTTCGTGTTGAGTGATCTTGGTGTCGATCGATCACCTCACCGGACCTACACTAGTAATTTTAATCATTTTGAATTGTGTAAATATCCAGTAAACCTTACTAACTTTTGATCCTTTTGATTTTGGGTTTTACCCACCAAAGGGCTCCTAGCGCAATGACATTTGGGTGCGTATATAGTTGTATCCTAAGTTGTATCCTAAGTTGCAGTTAAAAAAAAGGCAGAAACTAATGACGCTAACCAACATCACCATTGACGATTGTAAGCTAACTTAAGTATAATCACATACACGTTGTTAATTTTCTATATATATCTTCTAGGATGCTTATGAGCAATATTCAAGCACATTAGCTTAGCCACAAGTTTTAATAATCATCATGGAAATTGTTATCGACGCAAGGGGGTTATTAAAGAAATAATGGGTCATCAATCATCATACAACCAATATATACTTAATTAAATTATCAGCGAAGATATATGCTACTTAATTAACGACACGAATGATGGATTATATCATGAAAAAGCATCGAGTTGACACGTAAGATAGGATGCTTCATATAACGACAATGCAACATAAAATATGCTTACTATGACTTTGGTACATGATGTACACATGTACAATACACCAAGATTCTTTAAAAAGAAATTGCAATTAATAAATATATATGCAAATCTGATTCATTATGCAATGTATAATCAGCACCTGTTCTCACATATTCCTACATAAAACTTTAGTTAAATAAATCATTATAACGCTACAATTATTACAAATACCTGAATTTTATGTACAAAGATAACCACCTTTAATTAACTCATTAAGATTAACATTGGCCAAAACTGCATCATTTTGCGTGTAGCTGGCCTACCATATTTATAATTTATTGTCTAGAATTAGTTCCTTATTTGATAATCACTACTGGTCCCATGAACAAATTCTTTCGTGTTTTCAAACTTTATCTAAATGTTCCTCCAAAAGATGGTGTCCAAAAATCAACTGTTGTTTCTTGTGTCACTGGGAATGTGCTTGATATTGGTACCAAACATAGTCCTCGACTTCTTAGATCTTGATTCGGTCCCTCTGATGATTTATCTAAAATCTGCATCCACCCGATATATAACGATCGTAATTTTAGATTGTTTAATCATTGCAAAACCAAATTAGTTAGAACTTAACAGTATTAATGGATTAAATCATTATAGATTGATATAGAATTATAGAGATCGACCTGTGTTTGTTGTTGCATGATTGCAGCATTTTTCATGTATGGGGTGCTTAGAACCTGAGTAACATAATTAAGATTCATTGATTATATAAAATCAGTTATATTTTGAACGAATTTTAACTAATCAAACTTACATTAACTTGTTCATGAAGAAATTTGATGTAAAGTATCGCCTCGGACAACACGGATGCTGTATCGGTCTGAAGAAGTTGGAATGATTATGGTTATTATCAATAAAAAGTAGTCAAGACTTGAGTATTAAGATTAATCATCAAAAAGAAGAAAAAGATGATGAAGAAAAATTTGAAGATATAGATATTGATCATGCATACTTTTCCGAAAGGGGAAACTAATTGTTGGAGTGCAGTGATTCTGTCCCCCATCTTCACCTGATCCATCCAAATTAACACAAAATTAAGATTTAAACTTTAAATGTGTTTTCAAGATTCATAAAGAGTAAAAACAAGATTTATATATGTACCTTTAAAGGTGGCATTTGTGGGTTCTCATTTCTTGGTCTTTTGGTTGATGATGATTTCGTGTTGCTTCTTTTCGCCATTTCAGATATGGGATTCTTGTTAAATATGCAAACAATTGATAAAAATAACATAAAATACTAGGCTTTTGGTGTAACACGTACATATTGTGTGAATCTTGATCATTGCTATATATGTGTATATATATACCTTTGGTTTATCTTCAAATATGGTTGATGAAGGTGATTGCATTTGCAATGGAATAAAGCTTGATCTAATATCATTCATGGAGGCTGCAGATGCATTCCAAAATTGTGCGTTGTTGGAGAAGTGTAGTTGTGTAGCAATATTTGATGGATGCACTTTTGATGGTGAATTCTTCGAGAATTCTTGTGGCGGCAGGGGTAGCTGAGGATATTCTACACCCCTGCTACCACTACTGCCACCGGACACAGTCATGCCACTGTGGCCGGATGGATAAGAATAACTTATTCCTTGGTTTTGATCAAAACCAGAGTCTTGTTGTAGACTCGTGTTGCTATCAGAACCGAATAAACTTTGTATTGTTGTAGAATTACTTCCATAGGAATGATCCATATGTTCAAAGCCTGGATTCAATCTATTTTCATCGCGGTAACGCGTGTGTTCGTCTAATCGTATTTGCTTGAACTCGGAAGGCGAGTCGGAATAGATTTGATTTGATTTCCATTGATTTTCTTGAAAATTGCTTGAGTTTGAGCTCAGACCATGATCTTCTTGAATTAAGGTTTGGTAGCCACTTTGGTGATGATGATTTCTTTGATCTCCACTGCTGTTTGTATCAACAAGTTAAAACCTTTTTAGCAATCAAATCTCAAAAGAACCAAAAACATAATTAGGGTTTTGTACGTAAAGAAAACAAGAACATGTTCTTGTGGAATACTTACTATAAAGCTTGATTCCAATCTAAAGACTGTGATATTGGTTGTGATGAAAGACCTAATTCCATCATTAGCAAGCTGGGGTGGTTGTTCAAATGATCTCCGCCACTGGTGGTGGTTGTGGTGGTGCTTTGGGTGGTTTCTTGAAAAAGATTCATGGAGGTGATAGACACTGAATTCAAACAAGGTCTTGTTCTTGAATCCCACCAGCTATCTGCCATCTTTGGAGTTGGATCAAACTGATTTCTTGATCTTGAAAATACTATCAGATTTCTTGTTCTTGTTAAAAAATAAAAGTGGTGTTTTAAAGTTGTTAAAATGAATCTATTGGGATGGTTCATCTTAGTATATTTATATATGAAACTAAAAACTGGAATTTAGAGTGTAGGTAAGGGGTAAATAGAAGAAATGCCAAAGTTTAGTTGACTTTTTTATTGTCTTGTTGAAAATTGAAGTGATCATTTTCTTTTAAAAACAAACAAAAAAATATTAAATTTAAAATACTAACTTTATCACTTTAGCCTTTGAATTTTGGTATATAATACTAAAATATAAGCTTTGTTAAACATTTAAATAAAAAATTATATATATATATAAGCTTTTCATCATACGATTTTATCACATGTGTTATGATTTAATACATATGGAAATAACAAGCTATGTGTACATTTCGCTTTCTTCTCTCTGCATACAGATTTTTTTTAAATACCACTATCAAAATATAAGATTTCAAAAACAGTTTAAATTCAAATTTACGAAAAATAACACATGTATTTACAATCACCTTTCTTGATATCTTAGTGTTTTACGTCAAAGTAACATCCATGTTTTGATTTTTGATGTTCATTGAAATGATAGCCGTTACGATGTATCTTTATACCCGCGTTTGGATATTCGGGTTGTTGCTGAGTTCGCCATGCAACTTGTGTGGGAACCTTTATAGAGCAAACTTAATTAGTTTTAAGCTAAAAATAGGAATGACTCATATTTATGTTAAAGATATATTTTTTTTTTCTTGATATCTCTTCAAGAATGAATAGAAAAACTCTGACAGCCCAAATATCAACCCCTTGTACGTGATCCATCTACCTTTTTGATCGTCATGATATGACACTTATGTGTTGCTATTTTTGTGCATTGTTTACCAAATAATCATAATGAAATTCAAAAGACTCATGAGATATGAGGGTCGCTTATTTGAATTCATCATGATTTTTAGGTATTAAAGAACACCAATGATTCTTAGGTGTGAAGCCCTTAAGCAATATATAGAGGTTCAATATGGCAACGCTCCCTTAGCAGCAGAGGTTCAATGATTCTTAATTGTGTTTTGTTGTTCAAGTTTGAAGCTAAAAGATAACCGCTTTACGTTGTTTGGCGGTATCTGGCTACTATCTGCCCCTCATCCAATTTGAATACAATAATCTTCATTTAGTCATGGACATGATTTTCTCAAATTCACATAATTCATAAGAGACATACATACTTGTTATTGATTTGTTAATTTTATTTAGTTGAACATTTTGAATTGAACTATCAAACTGTTTAAATCTGAAAGTGATACATGACTCATATAAAGTTATGCTCTAACATCTAACGCATATATTTAGACCAAAGTATCATGTGTTTATCTTTTCGGCCACTCGTGGATATTTGAGGATTGGTATTAATATGAATCACGTCCTTCCATAAACTCATAAGGGGAATGAACTTAAACTTAATAAAAAAATAAATAAGTATCGCTTGTAAGGTTGGGAATTGTCTCCGTGATGTCAAGTTTGTGCCTTCGGAATATTTCGCGAAGCAAATGGATTAATTGTCTCATATGCCCTCACTTTATTTTGGTTTCTTCTAATTAAGAGACTAGTATCTGCTAACTCACATCTATCATGTCATTGGTCTACTTATGCTTCTGATAACGGTGGGGTATGATACCCTTCAAATCTATATTATAAGATTTTCATAATATGTCACATCACATTTACCTTTCCAACTGTCTATATATCCAATGATACTTCTCAACCTCAACCCGACAGTTTCACACATACTCTCCTCACCCCTACACCTATACACATCCATCTCTCTTTCTCTTCGGTGGTCAACCTAGAAAACCTTTTCAAGACGGTCAAAAAAAAATTTAGGGTCGTTTAAATATTATTACATAATAATTTTTTTCAATTTCTGTTCAGATCGGTTAGGTCGAATCGGCTCGGGTCAAGATAAAGAAAGAGACCAAAACTAAATCTCATATTCAAAAATATAATGATCTAGTAACGAGTTTGAGTAAATTTAATAAAATTAATAACGAACTTGTTTAATATATAGGTTAATTGTGGGTTTGTTTAGTGTATTAAAATTAAGAATAAACTTAAGTTTAATATAAATTGAGTGAATACTATTAGTTACGTCTATTTCAACTTGGTTTTATAACTAAAATTTACAAATCATAATTTGGTTTGGGGCGGATTGGGGGTGATTGCAAAATTTTATGGGGATGTTCGGGATTTCGAACATGTATATACCACAAAAAAATCTCGGTTC
>WOUH02000041.1:7865740-7879146 GCA_009936405.2 Stevia rebaudiana | reverse complement strand
TTAAAATCTACATATTAAATCCTTAAGTTTTTAAAATTTACGTTTTGTGCTTATAGACACGTCATCGACCACTTAGACGACCACGTAGACAGCCACGTAGGAAAAAATCTAACGTCGTTAAGGTTTTTAACGGCGGGACCATTAATAAAAAAAAAGAAATATGGTACCGCTGAGAATGATATTTTCAGGTGGAATTATTATTCGTCAATACCCAAAATGTGGGATTATTTAAGCCTAATTTGCCTTAAATATATTAAATTGATCTATGAAATTCTGATGGTAAATTCTCGGATTTAAATTTTATACGTTCTTGTTAAATATACATCTTTATATCAAAAATTACAAAAAAAATTAGAAATTTTGGGTCTCTTAAAACCTCAGAGCATGTGTGGACACACCTCCCACACGCGATGCATACAATGATTAATTTATCAATGTCTTGTGTATTTGAAAGTAACTAACAGATAACATCAAATATCAACACTAGAGTAACACATACGTATTATGTCTATTTAATCCAACATAACATGTTTAACCCATATAATTAAACAAGTTAACACATTGACCCCAACCTGTGTTAAGCCATTTATTGTACCCCTCGAGCTCATTAAGCATGTTAACAATTTGATTAAAACACGTTTGTCTTTTAGATAATGGGTTAAACAAGTTGTGCTTTGGTTATCGTTTTAAGTGTGTCAACTTATAGTTAATGTCTTAAACATGAATAAATATATAATAAGTCTAATTCGGGTTTATTAATTTAATCTGTCAACCGGTCACCAACACAAGATTGACACCCCCTAGCCATAACTAATCACCGATTTATTCCAAGATCTGTAAAAGTTTTATGACAAAGTTTACATGGTCATGAATGTATATGGTCTAGATGTGTGACTTTGATGGATGGTAGGTCATTCTGGTATGTGTTTTTGACATTAGTGGAAACACTCACACACTTGAGTACTGTTACGTGACTTTTTTCAAGGCCAAGAAAGTAAGAAATATGTCTAGTCATTGACGCGTTGATGGAATAGCTAAAAAGTCAATAGATGAACTAAAGTCAATTTTAAATCCTATATTATAATATAAATATTTTTAATTAAATTATCTTTTAATTGTAACTAGCAAAGTTGCCCGCGCGCTCTACTCGACAGGTTGATTTTGGATATTGAAACGTAGACGAAAAACAGTATTATATGTCACATAAGTGGTGTTATAAAAATATTTTGAAAACCCCTCAATATAACTTTATTAAACGAATACTAAACATACCGCGTTCTATGGCGGCAGCCAAATGAGGATTTAGAAGAAGGAATGTGAGAGTACAATCCAGTATAAAGAATATGACACAGTTATTTATATTTACGTATATACCAGTTCGATTTACGTTTGATGGCTTAAACAAAACCGAACAATGCACACAAATTTAAGCACGTAATAAATTATTTTTTTTTACCTAAGGGGTAGTTTTTTTTAATAAACTTGAGGGGCATCAAAATATGTTTAAAAGTCTTTAGAAAGTTTGATGTGTGAAAATGATTTTAAAAAGTTTAAAGTGTGAAAATGTCAATAATTAAAATTGAAGGTTGAAAAGCGAGATTTTAAATGGTGAAAAGAGAAGTAAAAAAAAGGTGCAGCTCATAGAATTCGAACTTTAGACCACGCAAGAAAAGAGCCACTAAACCAAGAGAACATAAACGATCTCCACTCGACCAACTTAGATGATTTTTATAAGAACGAAACAAATATATACAATATGCGTGCCGGTGGGTTGCCCACCGACATTGCATATTGAGTGTTATATAATATAGAAATAACAAATAATCGGTTAACGGCTGGTCAACCTAACCCAATCCAATCTAGCTATCATTCTACCGCCTATATGGTTCTTTGTTAGTTAACTTCATTTAGTTGAAACAAATTTTGTGTTTATAACGCATGAGGCGGGTGAGTTACAATGTCTCCACATCAAATGACATGACTCACAGAGGACACAATGCATTAGCAATCTATCGATTAAGTTTATAGAAAAATGGTTGTGGGTAAAGACTACACAAACGAATTACTTATGGAGAATTTATCGTTGGACGATTGATATAATCCGACGGATCACCAATAATGACAATATCACAAAGGGATCACGACGACTGCTTCTCTAACAGACCAACTGGTCCACTGCATAGTCACCCTCAATTGACAATTACCAAAAGCATGCAATTAAATCTTACACGCAAATATTGACGAGGCTTGAAACTATAACTACTTTTACAACAACAACAACAACAACCTACCCAGTGAAAATCCCACTATAACTACTTTTCAACAATTTAATTTCTAAGGTCAGATCGTTAGTAAAACAATAAGACCTTTTTTTTCTCGGTGAAAGTTTGTTTTGTTTTTAATAGCACTTGTTTGATGACCATTCACAAAATTCATTACATACTTTCACTCTTGAGTCAAGAGTAAATCATCTATCTAAATCATCTATCTCCTTTCATATCGTATCAGTATAATACACACAATGTAAAAGAATTATACTTTCATGGATCACTTTTTGTTAAAATCCATTTAATAGTTTCCATAAGGAAATATATTATTTAACTTGGATCTCTTTTTGTTAAATCCATTTGACAATTTCCATAAAGAAATATACTAATCAACTTATGATCATGGATATGGACTAAAAAGTAATATGTTAAGAAGTAAGAATTTAGGTGATAATTAAATGTATGAAAGTTGAAGTATGGTAATGATGGGGAAGTATTCGAGTAGGATAGAGTATTATTAAAGGGAAATGAGAGAACAAGTGTTGTCGCTGTCGCTTTCCTAAAAATACAATTTTAAACATAAACTACTCCCTTTTTGTTTTCCTAACTTTGCATCTTCTCTCACGCTTACGTCATTCGTGCGTCACTCTTACAAAACAAAAGTAATATTCTAGAAATAATAATTATTTATTTTTCTTTGTAAAGGGCTTTAAATAATATGACATGTTGTACATTCTAATGTTAATCACCTTACAACATTAGTTACAACTAATATTCATATTTTGACCTTACGTATATACATATGTTGAAGTAAATTAACCCTAAAGCATAATCTTAATTTGAACCTATTCTGTCACGAAGCTAGTAAAGTTACAATTGAACACTACACTACACAACCCATAAGTTTAAACTAGGTACTATTTTTATTTTATTAACAACAATTTAATCTAACCCTAATATTGTCCACTGTGAAACTTAAACCAAGACTTGAACAATCGAATTCATTGGCTGATAATACTATGTACGCATCGATATACCATTAGGGATACAAACACTTTTGACTTGTATTTGGTATTTAACTTCTTTTCTTCGCGTATGGTATCTCAATTACAATGGAGGCTGCCTTTTAACGTTAATCCAACTCCAGATTCTTTCATTTCCATGTAAAGATCATTTCCTTCACGAGTCTGTTCACCGGCTCCGCCAAATACTATGTTTTGACCTCCTTCTGGCTTTTACTTTAGCTCGGAGCCCATTGTTGCTTAGAATGACCAAATACTTAGCTCGCATGTCTAACTTATTATAAGCCTCTTAAGGTTTCACTCTAGAGCAATTGCCAACAGTAAGAATACCTCATAGGTTTATATGTAAACATCTACCTTTTTTTTTAAATTAGGTTGCAACCCATAAACCATCCCATACACAATTCATGTGCAAACGTGATATATATACCAAATCTCTGAATTGGATGTCATGTGCAAACGAGATTCTAATATACTCGCATACCTAATCTCTAAATTGGATATAAATTCTTTATCCAAAAGAATCCTTCCAAGATATGCGTTTCTTACTCATATAATAAATTCAAACCAGGGTACTATAGTCCATATTCTATGACATTTTAGACTTGTATCGTGTTATGTGTCTTATCCTCATAATATGTATTTTATATGTAAACTATCCAGACAACTCAATCACCTATATACGAGCAAAAGTAGGGCTTGAAAATACGATATTTGTTCACTTGCTAATCATACGTTATTAATTTACTAAACTACCCCCAATGAAAATTAAAAAGATGAAACCACCGTCTAGATTGTTGCAATAATAAGACAAATCTTTGTTCACCAAACTATGATCATCATATATATGTTGTACACATAATGAAGAAGGTACTTTATGTAGCATCCATTTATCCTTCAAAGTGAAGCTAGGGTTTATCTAACTAGCAACTCATATTTAAAGTCCCTACTACTTGATTACATTATCATTCATTTACAATAGTAGGAATACTCCCATAAATATCAAATTTAGTACTCTTGAATTCCCAATTTATTATTGATAAAATACTAGTCACATTCTTTTAAATTTTATAGACAACCTTACTTAGTAAAATCTCACATAAATTATAAAATATCAAATGTCAATTTAGAAGAATTTGTTAAGTTTCTTAGCTGTATATAGACCGTTAAACAAAAAGCACAAAGCCTGGCCCTATTACTCCTTCACCAACACCCTTCCATTTCCATTTTAGGATTTTTTTTTTAAATATATTAAAATACTAAAAATAAAAAACACCACATTCCCACAACCAATTTGTTCGCAACATTATTCCTTTTTATTTTCCTTGTTGGTTCTAAAAATCATATCATATTCACATACTATTACACATATAATACATACAAATAAGTGGAATAACAATTCACTAATACGAAAAGGTATCAGAATCCAAGATCCTTAGTCATGTAACGATCACATATAATTCATTCACCAATGATCTTCTACCCTAGTGGTAGAGGTGAGGTGCCTGAGATCCTTTCATATGAAGAGGTCTCAGGTTCAAGCCTCACTCAGGACATAAAAATCTTGAGTGAGCCAGGGGGGTTTTCACCTCAGGGTTTCCTCCTGAATGGTTGTGTCACCCAAAAACTAGGTTAAAATAGTAAGGGATTTCGTCTTTGACGCCCCAATACTTGACCAATCGTGCCGTTCAAAAAAAATAAAATATATATTAAACAAATGATATTGCACAAAGAGGCACAACGAGGTCATCATTTTCAATTTTATAAAAGTGATAAAATCTAAAAATCCTTTATAACATTTATTCGAGTATGCAACACTTTCAAACCTAGTTTTCAAAAATATTGTAAAAAGTTTAATACAACATCTAATAATTCTATATAAGAATATACATCTAATAAAGCATTCCAAAAAATGTCACATGGCAATACCTTATTTTTTTCATTTTTTTTTAATTATAAACTTTTAATCACAACACATGATAATATTTCAAATCTTTTAACTAAATATTAATTTTTAATTACATAACTTTCTGTAACAAGGGTAATCAAATATTGGACTTAAATGATAATGTTAGTGTTATGCAATCTTTGTAGTTTTTTAAAATAAAAAAAACAATTAATTGTTATATAATACTAATTTATAAACATGTGTATTAGACGTGGTCATATAATTATAAAATAGAATTCTATACTATTTAAAAAATTTATACGATGTGTAAAAAAACTTACATAGCTAAATTTTTATTATTACCAACATCAATTAAAATTTTAAAAGTAGTCATAAATTTTTAAATATTTATTTGTACACAAAATATGTTATATTGTTTGTAATTTTATCATTTTTATTTCTTTTAAAGCAACATATTGACAAGCAACTTCATATTATGTTGTTCATATTATATTATTGTAAGTACATACTTTTTACAATTACACCTTATAACCCGTATGTTATCAATTATTTATTCCTATACCGCATGTTTATAGTTTTGGACTAATTCTTTAGATCTATAAACCATTTACTTGAATTAAGACGATCAACCACTAACATTACTGTCATCTTTTCTAAATTCATTAAAGTGGTATAAATCTTTTGTAACATTTTACATCAATATATAACTAATTTCTTTTTATATTCTGTAACACTTTTGATACCAAATCTCTATTTCATATCATTTATTTATGGCTTATAACGCATTTTTATAATTTTAGACTAATTCTCTAGAAATACAACTGATATTTAAACTGTATGTCGAATTAATTACCTGAAATTTGATCGTGAATATCTATGGATTGATCACCGATGGGACATTGAGTGATTCCAGGCAAATCAACCAGGTTAACATCCAGAAAGCCTTTCTTCTTTACCACGAGAGTCATCGGAACATCGGATATGAGGTTGGAGTTTCCGGCGATCTCCACCGTAGCCTTACAAATCTCTTCACATATCTTGCTTTCTTCTAAGATCTTAACCGTATTCTCAAAGAACAGATGGTACTCTGGCACCGGATCAGGATGATTTCGAAGCTGGATTATAAGAGGTACCCTTGTGCATTTTCCAGTTGGTAAACTTATGCCGGAGATCGATTCTAAAACACTGGACTTACCGGAGGACTTGTCTCCGACGACGACGATAGTGGGAGGAGTGATGCGTTCTAGGGTTACGTTACAACCCCGGAGCTTATCCACAGCGTCAATAATCCGGCCTAACTTGGCCTTGTAAGATACAATAAGAGGAGGGGAGGTTTGGCTGTCACCGCTGGTCACGTTTTCCTCAGCCATTGTTGCCGGAAGAAGTAACAGAGTGAGTTTGTGCTGGGAATTTGGGGGTTTTACACTTTTACTCGCCTCGAGGTTGAGTGAGAACTGATTAACTGTTGAGATTAAATGACTTCATATTTAATACTTATCATGTCAATAAGTGTTATGGTGAGAAAAAAACTTTTGTATGAAACGCAAGAAGATTAAATAAAACTCATAAACAGGCTCAAATGAATTCTGATTGAACTCAATCTAGTGTAGATGAAACTGACTTGTCAATTCCTAAATCCTAATCCTTTGAATTAAATCAAAAAGTTAAACACTAAAAAACAATGACAAGCAAGAAGACATAATAATGGGCAATAAGACAAAATGGGCAAGAAGACATAATAGTTGTTGTGAGTGAATGAAAGAGAAAAGGTAATGATAAAGGTATAAAAAATATTATTTAATTGAAAAATGTAGTGATTTTTAGTGAATTATAAGGATTAGGGATAAAGAACAGGATGTGAATGCTTTAAAGCTAAACTCTAAAAGTTAACTACTAAAAGCTAAACCCCAAAGCTGAATTGTAACACCTAGGAGAATTACACACCAGTCATGCACATGAGATATCTTGGTTCATATGGAATGTTGCGCCTTAGATATATCACCAACGCATTTTGGGCTTAATAGTAGTAGATGAGAGAAGAACTTCATAGTTAAACGTGCTCAGGTGACAACAATTCGGGATGAGTGACTGTCTTAGGAAGTTTTCACTTGAGCAGCCAAAGGCAAATTTGTGAGATGTGAGCAAGCAAAGCGGACAATATTCGTGATATGAGAGACTTAATGTTACATAAACCCTAAACTAAACCTTAAAAGTGTAACACCTATGACAACCTCCCACATTATGGATACGTGGGGGCAATACCTCATCGGGAATGATGAGTTCCTAAGGGGGTTATTACAGCACTCATCCGTGAACATGAGAGATTCTTTGTTCACAAGTAATGTCTTGGCGGGGCAAAGCGGAAAATATTGGTAATTACAAGGGTCGATGTGTTACAGAGTAGTATCAGAGCCTCTCCTGTGTTGTTCGGGATGTGAGGCAATACCTCATCAATGACGATGAATTTTTAGGGGGTGATTGTAACACCTATGGCAACCTCCCACATCATGGATACGTTGGGGAAATACGTTATCGAGAATGATGAGTCTCAAGGGGGAGGGGGTGATTACAACACTCATGCCAACCTGTCACATCGTCTGTGGACAGGAGAGATTATTGGTTCATAAGTAATGTTTTGTCTCTTAAATCACCGGGGCTTAGTTGGCTGTGGAATATAAAATAATCCAAAGTTAAGCGTTCTTAGGTGGGAATAGTACCAGGATGGGTGACTTACTGGAAAGTTTTCACCGAGCAACCAAAAGAAATCCTTGAGCTCCTGGCGGGGAATAACGGACAATATTGGTGATTACGAGGGTCATAGTGTTACAAAAGTTAAACCCTAAAATCTAGGTTTGTAAGTTCGACGAGACGGTTCTAACGCCGTTGAAATGAGTTCAAACGGAGTTAGTTTGAGTCGGTTATGATACTTCTTATCTTTCTTAGAATGTAAATTGTAACGCTTATTATTTGATCACAAACGAACATGACCTCTGTTCATGTTCATTCATTTAATGTAAAAGAACGAAATTCCGTGCTCATGTTCGATCGTTTAGGAAACGAACGAATATAGACGAACTTTCCGTCAAACGGTTGACGAACTATTCGTTGAACGTTCGGTTCTTTTGCAACATAGGACGGAAGAGCTTGCTATATATAATGCCAAGATTTGACGCCAATGAAGTAGGTCACGCATGAATGTTATTAAATCTGAATTAAGTTATATAAGAAATAACCTCGTAAACAAAAATATAGTAATATATGCAAAAGTAAGTAAATGATTGCGAAAAGCGTTTATATTCAACTGTTCAATGTTTTTTCTAGGCGAAAAATGAACAATTATAAACTTTCAAAAGATTTATGTTAGTAACTTACATGATAGTTATAAGAGTAAAATGAACAATTATAAACTTTCAAAAGATTTATGTTAGTAACTTACATGATAGTTATAAGAGTAAATTACAGAGATCGTCCTTTATGTTTGCCCAAATTTTCAGTACATGTCCTTTATTTACAATATTGACGAGAATCATCCTTTATATATTAACAAATTGCACGCTTTATCCTTTATCCTAACGTTCGTTAAGTTTTTCTGTTAAACTAGTCACGTGCATTGCACGTGTGGTGTTTTTGGTTATTTTAAAATCGGAAAGATCATTCTTGTATTTTACTAATAATTTAATTATAGCTTGCCCAAAGTAGAGGGGGCATTCTGGAAACTTTTCCAACCCTCCCACACGTTGGCGTGTTTCCGATCAGCACTTCTTCCAACGCTTGCCGGAATCCGGCAAACTCCGGTAGCCAACAACGCTTGCACTTCTTCCAAAGCATTCAATTTCGGACTTCTCCCAGTCTCCCACCTTCACCTTCTCCCTGTCACCACCATCTATTCCAACCACCGTCGCCGTCCACCTTCTGATTTCCTTCCATCATTCCACCATCGCCATCCTCGAATTTTATTCAACCACAAACAGAGACCCTTCGTTCACCCACTCCGGCCACTTTTCTTTATTTCAAAATCCCACTCAAGCACCAACAAAATCAAGAACAGCAAGCAAAAACATCAAGTTGGCCCAATAATTGAGCTTAAATAGCATAATAAATTTAAACTAGAACAAATGGTTGCCTACAAATTTGGTACCATTATAAACAGAAAACAACCAAAATCAAAAAGGGTTAAAATCAAAGATTTTTGTAGATTGGTCTTCATCCCATGTGGGTTTCTGTCGGAGGTGAGCAGAGGGATAGAGAAACTTAAGTATTATTGCTATGGTTTGAAGTTAAGGAAGAAATTGTTGATGAAATTGATGTCGATGCCCCACTTCCGATTTCATCACCGATAACCACCATCACCAAGCCTCTTTAACGGTGGTGGAACCCTAGCCTACTGTTTTTAGAGAGAAGGAGATGAAGAAGAACACCACCAAGATGAGATACGCACAGGGGAACGCGGGGGGGTGGGGGGCACGCCGGTCGGAGCCGGTCTTCCTGCTCGATCTCTCTTCTTCTCTCTCTCTCATCGATTCTCTTTCTCTCTCTAATTCCGAACTGGTTGTATACTTGTATTTGTCAAGAAAGTTTCATTAAAGCCCCTTTGTTTTTCCATAAAAGTACAAAAAGTACATGACTAAATACAAGAATGATCCTTCCAATTTTAAAATAACCAAAAACACCCCACGTGCAATGCACGTGACTAGTTTAACAGAAAAACTTAACGATCGTAAGGATAAATGACAAAGCGCGCAATTTGTTGATATATAAAGGATGATTTTTGTCAATTTTAAAAATAAAGGACATATACTGCAAAACGGTGCAAACATAAAGGACGATTTCTGCAATTTACTCTATTTTAAATCATTCAGATTGGTTATTTACTCTGGGTTATTCAGATACACAATACAGTTATTTGTATAATCAAAGTTGTGTTTGGGTTATTTGGATCGAATTCATAAAACAATTTATAATAATGTGCTTAATTAGTTTCCGGGTGGTTCTGATTACGATCATACAACACAAAACCGAGCTATTAACCACTTCGTTATTTTCAAACCTTAACCCGAATAAAATATGAAAAATAATAATAATGAAAGTTAACAGAAATTATATGTTTGGGAAGTTCATATACAATCAACATATAAATATATAATCATTTGTGAAAAAAATAATGAAAGACTTTTATATGAAAAAGATAAACATTATTATGACTTCTATTCCGAAAACTATAAACATACAGGCTTACAGCATTTTCTGGCTGGCAATATTTGGCATTCCAAACAATATCACCATAAATCTTTTCTCAACCACACATGAACTATCTTCTTTCTATTTTTATGGCTTCTACATATAACCTTAACACAAGATCAATTAACTAAAAACATATAGCATCGTACCTTTAAGATGTTTGGATCTTTGTCGGAACAAGTTGAAGTGAAGGTGGCGGCAGACAAAGCCTGGCAGCTTTACGGCACAATCAAAATCGGGGAGATTGCCGCCAAACACATCCTTGAGCGACTCGACGTCATTGAAGGTGATGGCGGTGTTGGAACCGTCATCAAGCTCACTTTCAAACCAGGTACTTGTTACTAACACAACAACATTGTCAAGGTTTCCAAGAAGTTTTGTTGGCTGTCATGATATCTATATTAATATATATGTGGAAAGCGGATCGAAATATGCGACTGATAAAAACGGACGCAAACCTGGTTGTTGAAGCAAATTCCTATCCCTTGGGTTTCGAGTTATCGCTTCATGGGGAAAGAGAAAACAACTACATTTCGAATCCATGGTAGAGTCAGTTTGCTCATTGAGCGCAACGATATAGTTAAATTTCCTTAGAGGGTCTAAGGAGCCGTAGCTCCGATGACGCTCTAAAGATTAAGTCAGCTATGACGTTGACTTAAAACTTTGAATGATGGGGATTTGCTTCAACATTAGTGACCGGATTAATTAACTATATAGAATCAGTCGCACATTTAGAGACGGAAGACAAACAAGTCGAAGACAATTACTAATTGGATTAAAAGTTTTGTTGGTAAAAGCAGTCAAATTTTTAAAAAAGGACTAAAAGAGTAAACTGGTTGCAAAGTCATTCGTAAGTATTAAAGAAAGAAAAGACAATAAAAAAACAAAATTACCCAAAAAAAATAAAAGATATTTTTCTAGTTGGATCAAAGGATAAGATATTTTCCCGGTTACACCTCCCACATAACAAAAACTTAATTAACTTTAAATATTTCTCATTTCTTCATACCTTATTATTTTTTAAAACAAATTGCACCACTTAATCATAAATTTTATTATCTTCCAAGCGAATATAAAGAAGCCATATTAAAAGGAAAGAAAATTTAGGTCATAAAATTTTAATACTACATATATGCAGTATGATGATAATTTAATAAAATTATAATATTATATGTATGCAGTATAAGGATAATTTACAAATTATACTTCTTTAAATTTATATTTACGTTTCTAGAAAAGATTTATTCAGAATTTTCTTTTATCTTTTTATGCGTACTGCATATGTGTAATATTATTGTAGTATGTCATACTGCGTATACGAAGTATGATAATAATTCATATATTTTAACACTTCGAACTACTTTACGCATTTCCTATAAATGTTTTTTTATTAATCTATGTGAAATTCAAGTAGTCGTTCATAAAAATGTGTGGGAGATCACTACACAGGTGACATGGGGTGGTGGGGTTTATGTTGGAAGGAATTGGTGGGTTATTTGAAGTAGGTTTAGTAGGGTTTGTTGTGATGGGATAAGTGTCTGAGAAGGTGGAGACAGGAAGATTGTTTAGGTTTTGTGTAGATGATGATGTATGGAACGGGAAGTTATGTTCATCAAAGCGAGCATGGCGGGTTATGTAGGTGCGAGACGAGACCGGGTCAAGACATTTGAATCCCTTATATTTAGGACTATACCCAATGAAGACACACAGGAGGCTACGAGGAGCCAACTTGTGCTTGGAGTAGTCGCGAAGGTAAGGGAATACGCCACCCAAAAGTTCGGAACATTGTATAATCGGGGGGTTGTGAGTATAAGGTTTCAAATGGTGATTTTCCATCTAAGATGGGTGTGGGTATACGATTGATAATGAAAGTAGCCGTGGAAAAGGCGTCAACCCAATATGTGGATGGGAGTTTAGATTGAAAGAGCATGGTAAGGCCAGTTTCAACAAGATGTCGATGCTTGCGTTCGGCACGCCCATTTTGTTGCGGAGTGTAAGGACAGGAGAGACGATGTAAAGTCCCATTGTCTTCAAGAAGTTTACGTACTTTATGATTGGTAAATTCGGTGCCGCCATCACTTTGAAATGTTTTAATTTTAGTTGATAGTTGAGTTTGACCAAAATTAATAAAGATAGTGAGTGCATTATAAAAGTCGGATTTAAGTCGTAACGGATAAAACCAACAAAACCTAGAGTGGTCATCAATGAATATAGCATAATAGCAAAAGTTGTCAGTTGAGACAACCGGTGAGGGGCCCCAAAGATCGCAATGGATCAAGTCAAGAGGTTGAGGGGCACGTTTGGTATTAATATTGAATGGTAATCTTGATGCTTTAGCCATTTGACATGATTGAGATATAATAGGTTTTGGTAAGATACACGATAAAGATAACAATCCAAGCTTATTTATAGTTTTTATAACATCAAACGGGACATGCCCCAAACGATTATGCCAAGTTTCAAACGATGATTTCAAATTTCGTTTTATTAGCGGATAATGCTTCATGACCATTATGGAGGATATAAAGACCATCTTTACTGTAGCCCTCAGCGAGGACTTGTTTTGTGGTCCGATCGTGTATGAAAAATTTAGGAAATGAAAACAAAACATCAATAGGATTATCTTGAGTAAGTTTACTAAGAGAGAGCAAGTTTTTAGTTATGTTGGGAGCAAGAAGGACATTTTGGAGTTTAATATTGGGGTAAAGTTTGGTATGACCTGTGTGGGTAATAGGGAGTGTTTGACCATTACCAAAAAAGACTTTTTCATTACTTGGAGTAGAGCAGGTTACAGATACTGAATCGGAAGAGGCGGTCATGTGGAAAAATTTTTAGAAAGGGTATATTTTAGAAAAAAAATTAGGATAATGGTGAAGTCAAAATAAAAAAATGGAAAATGGTTAAACCGCAATTAGTACTTGCGGTTTAGGAGAAATGTTGATTTACAAAACTGAACATTGCAGAACTTTG
>WOUH02000041.1:7850240-7865640 GCA_009936405.2 Stevia rebaudiana | reverse complement strand
GACTTGACTAAAACCCTTCGGGGGTATTTTCACAACTATAATTTGTGAATAACTACTATTTACCAAATTGAACATACGTCAACGAGAGAAACAAGACATCGGACTAAAAAACCTTTGACCACTGAACTGATTATACATGTCAAAGAGGTGAGGTGCCTGAGATCCTTTCATAGGAAGAGGTCTCAGGTTCAAGCCTCACTCAGGACATAAAAATCTTGAGTAAGCCAGGGGGTTTTCACCTCAGGGTTTCCTCATGAATTGTTGGTTTCGTCTTTGACGCCCCAATACTTGACCAATTGTGCCGTAAAAAAAAAAAAAAAAAATTTAATTCATTCAGTCTGATATATATAACTTTGTAATGTATAAAGTTACGACCTTTGTCATGGTTCTAGAGGTGTTGTCATGCTTATAATGATGATAATAAATTTGTAATTGAGTGAACGAGGATGGTTTAAGAAATTAAGAATACAAAAGATGAAACTAATAATCAAACTTACAAGTAACACTCATTACAACTAATAACTTTATTCTTTAAATTATGCACGTATTCTTCAAACCTCTAATTCATTTACATATTTTCAGTTTTTAAGATCAGTAATTACATATTTTCCTATACTGAAAAATCAATTACATATTTTTCTTCTTAAAACATATATATTACATATATATATAAAGAAATGGTTAATGAGAGCACTTTTTGTTCGAGAACCATAAACTCTACTTATATAAGTTAATTTCAAACAATTCATATTTTTTTATTCGTTATTATTTTTTAAAACGGTTTGCAATACTGAATCACTTATTTTTTTTTATCTTTAATACGAATATTTATATTATAAAAAAGATCGCGTCGTAAGTTGTATAATAATACATATATGTAGTATAGTTGCAGTATACATAAATCTATAAATTAAAAACAGAAAAAAATGATAAAATACTTATAAAAAACACGTATACTAATTCGGAGTATTAAAATATATGAATTATCATCATAGTGCATATGTGTAGTATTACTGTCGTATGTTATACTACATTTATGCAGTATAGATAAATATGTGAAAACTATTTTTTTATAACCCATTTCATTAAATAACTAGGTCTCATTTGAACCTTCCCTTATAACCCATTTCATTAAAATTAATTCATTAAATAACTATTTGACAACTATTTTTACTAGAGGATTTTACATATTCCTCCTTTTTAAGAACCTCAATGACAACCAATGAGCATTTGTTTCAATGGTACCCTATATACTTTTTAAATGGTAGATCACAGGTTGGAGTATCACTCGGATCATAAGAAAAGCTCTTGGTTGGCCGGGTGAGCCAGGAGGTTTTTCCTCCTGGATTGGCGGGGCGGGTCGCCACGCTTTCAACGATTCACTGAGTGGAAGGTTGATATGTTCAACATGGTAAGACCGGGTAGTCGCACTATTCGCTGTTCAAAAAATAATAAAAAATAAATAAATAAAAAAGAACCTCAATGACATATTTTGCATGATTCCCACATTTTTGTATTTCCTACAATGGAGAACACGAATGTCTACACATTAAACAATTACAATACAAAAATATCAGGACTCAAGTATATAGTCATTCAATAAGTTATTTTTAATGAAAATATAGTATATGATGATTTTATTAATTAATTAAAAATATGTAAATCTGCTGGTAAAAATAATGGTAAATACAAATTGAATAATTAAATTTTTTATAAATAGACATATATGTAATATATATGTTTTAAAAAAGAGGAAATGTATAACTGATTTTTTGGGTTGGGGAGATATGTAACTAAAAATCTTAGAAAAGAAAAATAACAAGCCTTTCAATTTTACATTAAAGTCAAATAAAAATCTAATTCCTTCAATTTTACATTAAAGTCAGAATAAAATCTAATTCCTTACACATTCCATCGGTAAAGTCCGCTCAAAGTAGCATAAACTAAAGAATGACAATAACCAAGATCATGAATAAGCCTGTTCTTAGTCTACTTGCCTAATATATAAGACCAACGAGGTCAGAGGTTTCACTCTAGAACTACTTAATTAACTAAAGACGATGTAATTGATCATATATAAAGATGGATTTTCTTCCAAGACATTACCATATAATTGATCGTACTAACAATGAAAAAAATTGATCGTACTAACAATGAAAAAAAGCAAATTGCCACTTATGATGCTACATATATAAACGCAAAGTTACATCTGTCCACGCACCCGGCCATAAAATATGTTTAAATTCGATCAATCATCATTATTCATTATACATTATACATTGTATGTGTACATTACCAAAAAGAAGTTATATAACATACGAATGTAATTAATGATGACATATAACATTATACGAGGTTTCACTTAAGAATTAATTGACAAGATCGAGAGGAAGCAACTCATAGGCCTAAGATGTAACGAGAATGAATTTGCATCCAAGACATTACCATGATGATTGTAAACTAACAATGACAAGAATTAAATTTCCACCTGTCAAAAACATAATATGCTTGAATTTAACCATCAATAAAATAATAACTTTTGCTACATGTAAAATACAAAAAGATTCTTTATAAAGAAACGCTATACAAATCTGAATCATTATACAAGTAGAGCATCATTAACACATCACATATTCTACGCAAAACTTTAGTTAATCAATCATTATTAATGCTAAAAGCTAATACAAATTACTTAATCTTTTATGCACAAAGATTAGCTAATACAAAACTTTAACTAATTTAGATTAGCATTGGCCAAAACTGCATCATTTTGCTTGTACCTGGCCTTGCAATTTAAAGTTTCATATTCATATACTTAATTTCTCATCAGGTTTCTACAAGATATTTATAGTTTATTGCTTAAAAATAATTTTTTTGATAATCGCTAACGGACCCATGCACAAACTCTTTTGTGTTTTCACACTTATCTGAAAGTTCCTCCAAAAGATGGTGTCCAAAAATCAACCGTTGTTTCATGTGTCACCGGGAATGTACTTGATATTGGTACCAAACATAGCCCTCTACTTCTTAGATCTTGTCCGGATCCGTCTGATGGTTTATGATCTGAAATCTGCATCCGACCAATTTTGTAAATTTAATTATATGATCATTAAGAACAGATTAGAACACTAATGGATTGATCATTAGTTTATAAGCACCTGTTGTTGTTGTTGTTGTATGATTGCAGCATTTTTAATGTATGGGGTACTTAGAACCTGAAGAAATAATCAAAATTTATAGTTATAATCAAGAATATATTATGGTATGAAGTTTGGATTAATTAAACATACATTAACTTGTTCATGGAGAAATTTGATGTATTCGATCGCCTCAGACAATACGGATGCTGTATCAGTCTGAAAAAGATCAAGAAAGGTTATGATTGTTATAAAAAACAAGGCTTCAGTATCAAGAATCAATCATAAAAAAATGAAAAAGATGATGAAAAAAACTGAAGATATGGATAGTGATCATTCATACTTTTCCGAAAGGAGAAACTAATTGTTGTAGTGCAGTGATTCTGTCCCCCATCTTCTCTTTTCTCACCTGATCAATACAAATGAACACACAAGACTTTAATTTAATTGTGTTTTTAAGATTTATAAAGAGTAAAATCAAGATTAATCAATATGTACCTTAAAAGCAGGCAATGGTGGGTTTTCATTTCTTGGTCTCTTGGCTGATGATGACTTGATGTTGCTCTTTTTCACCAGTTCTGATATGGGATTCTTGTTATATATGCAAACAATTGACAAAATAACATAAAAATATTAGGATTTTAGTGTAATATATATTGTGGGTATTGTGTATATGTGAATCATGATCATTTCTATATACCTTTGATTTATCTTCAATTGTTGAAGGTGGTTGCATTTGCAATGGAAAAAAGTTTGATCTAGCATCATTCATGGGTGGATCGGATGCGTTCCAAAATCGAGCGTTGTTAGAGAAGTGTAGTTGTGTAGCAATGGTCGGTGGCTGCACTTCTGGTGGTGAATTCCCTGGGAATTCCTGTGGAAGATGCGATGGCGGAGGATACTCTCTGCCACTACTGTCGTTACCACCAGAAGTGATGCCACCGTAGCTAGATTGATACGAATAACTCATTCCTTGGTTCTGATCATAACCCGAGCCATCTTGTTGATTCGTGTTATTATCAGAACCAAATAAACTTTGTAGTATTGTAGAATTACTTCCATAGGAGTGATCCATGGTTTGGAAGCTTGGATTTAATCCGCTTTCGTCGTTGTAAGGCATGTGTTCGTCTAATCGATAACCTCTAGCATTGATTTGCTTGAATTCGGAAGGTGTGTCTGAATATATTTTATGTGATTTCCATTGTGTTTCTTGAAATATGCTTGTGTTTGAGCTTAAGCTATTATCTTCTTGAATTAGGGTTTGGTAACCACTTTGATGATCATCATTTCTTTGATCTCCACGACTGTTTTTCATCAAAAAGTATTACTTCTTAGGGATTAAAAGAAACAAAACAAGCAAAATTAGGGTTTTCTAAAGAAAACAAGAACATGTTCTCTAGTCTAGTACTTACTATAAAGCTGGATTCCAATCCAACGACTGTGATATTGGTTGTGTTGAAAGACCTAATTCCATCATATGTAAGCTGGGGTTGTTTCCCAACACTCCACCGCCACCGCCGCCACCACTGGTGGTGGTTGTGGTGGTGCTTTCTGTGGTTTCTTGGAAAAGATTCATGGAGGTGACAGAAACTGAATCCGAACAAGGTCTGGTTCTTGAATCCCACCAGCTATCTGCCATCTTCTGGAAAGTTTCTTGATCTTGAAGATATTTGTAGGTTTCTTCTCTTCTTGCTTAAAAATATTGATTTAAAGTTGTAAAATGAAATCAAATGGGGTGTGCTGTCTTGGTATTTATATGAAGCTGAAAGCTAGAATTTAGAATGTAGGTAAGAAGATAAAACAGAAAGAAATGCCAAAGTTTAGTTGACTTTTTATTGTCCGGTTCAAAATAAAAATTGATTTTTTTTTCTTTTTCCCAAAAAGAATTCTTTCCGGTATAATTACAAATTTTTTTAATAGTGTTTGGAACCATACTCAATACCTGAATGAGTATTCATGTAACGGGATATCAAGAATTCATATTGATTTGTTCAGGCCTGACTAAACCATGAACAACATCAAGGAGAAAACGCCACCTTTATAGGAAAATTAAACCCTGTGAACTAACTTGAAATTATGTCCCATGTGAGATTTGAACTAACTTAAAGTTTATGCTGTTTACGCACCGTTTGTGGAGCGCACATATAATATATATATGTGTGGACCATCGAGAGGCAAAATAAAATTGCAATATATAGTTTTAACGTTATTTTACTTATTTTGTGAAAATAACGTTAAAATCGTTGGTTTGACGGTTAATCAGACATCATGAGCCGGGGGTCTCTTTCTGAGACTCTACCTTTAGGTGAATATACTGAGTACGATAACGATGATGATGAGATTGGAACATGAACCTTCCCATTTTAATGAACTCTTAGGTATCCCACCCTCACAACTTGAGCTAGAGATGATCGGTTAATTTCTTGTCTATACACAACAATTTAAAGTCGGTTAGTTTCTAATTTCTTGAATATACAAATAAGACATTTAATATGGTTACACAAATAATATTTCTAGAGTGATTGAATACTGAATAAATATTGAGAGAACCACACAAGGCATGTGTTAGTGGTGTTAGTGATGTGATATATAATGATAAATCAGATATACTATATGCAATTATAAAACTCTTATATATCACATTAAGATACTAGATACAAGATGTGTTGGTTCAAAGTTCACTTGAGATGTGAACCAGATTTAAAGTACAAGAATAATGTATGATTAGATTAATTAGGATTTGTTAAAAAAAAATACAAGTTTTACATGGTCTCGCTAATTTTCACTTAAAAAGTTTTATATGTTGAGTACCCCAATTATTCCCGATTATTTGATCTATCAACAAATAAAATTTGGATGATTGAATTAAAGCTTCTTCAACCCATTTTAAGTCTTTTGTTTTAATTAATATCTTTATTGTAATCCATTCGATTCATTTAAGGGAACTTTATAGACACTAACCAAAAAGATTTTTTGTTCCTCTAAAATAAATAAACTTTCATTACATGTCACAATGTTTTTTATTATTGTAAATGTTAAATTTGATTTATAAAAAATAAGCTAATGTTTGTAGGTTACCAAATGCTGGTGGAATCTATTCGTCGTTGTTTCCTTCTTTCTATCGACAAATCGCCTGACCTCGTATTCAAGAATCATATTGTGTAATATGATACATGCGACGATGACGTTGCCTCTGAGCCTACGGTTTTTAAGAGTATAAATTACCCAAAATTAAGTACTTTGCGTGAGTACATTTCCACTTTGTTGCATGCAATCATGACTAAATGTCTGAGGCTATGCTTTCTTTTGTTTATGTGGTTTCTGGCGGTGCTGATGGTAATATGTTTGAACCAACGGCTTGGGGATGATTTTCATATGGCCGAGCCTACGGTTTTTAGGAACCCACATGTACTTTCGTTAAGAGGTTTCTCATGTTTTGTGGTTTGTGTGTACCTTTTTGTTTTGTGAAGGTCTGATATCAATTCTAGTTTTGGGTGGATATATCATTTATCTTTTTTTTTTAAGTAACAAAAAAATAATGATTGCCTAATAATTAATACTACACTCATCCTCACTTGGTCATTACACCATGATCTTATCGTACGTGAAATATCTTACGTGAAACCTATGTGACATCAAACCAACTCACATTCATGATCACTTGTGGCGGAAGATAGCCTAACTAAGTGAATACGGTGTGGAGGCCGGGAAAGCTCGGGAGAAGCACACCCCGGGTCAGGAAGAATCAGGATATATACCGTCCCTCATGCTCGGGACGAGAGTAAGCGGTGAGGAACCACCGGTTGAAGCCGAGAAATGAGAAGAGTTATTTAATTATTTTGGTGGTAGTGGGGAAAAGTGGGACGGCACCGTCCAAAATGAGGAAAAGTGAGAAAATGTAGAAAAGCTAATGTGACGATGACGTAAAAACGGGGAAAAGTGGGGAGTCATGAAACGACTCATTGTGGCAAACTTCTAATGTACACGTGTTCAAATAGACGCCACCTTTCTTTTTTTGATTTAAATGGCTATTCACTTGCTATATATTTCATTATTTGGGTGGGTTGAGTTGTAGTAGTAAAAACTAAAAAGTGTATTCCACAGTCAAAAGATTACATATTCTATTCTTGCCGATGTTAATTTAACTAAAAAAGTTCCAAATATCGCTGAAATAAACATATTTTGTTATTTTGTGGATATCTACTTCATGTAGAGGTTTGGTTTATCTTCTACTTAGTTATACTATTCTATTTGAAGTCCCCCTTCTTCTTAATTGAAGTCCTCCTCATTGCTTCTTTGACAAAGAACTCATGAACCCTTTTTTTCTAGTTTTAATCTTGGTTTACTTATATCGGCTGCAATTCGATCCTCTATTTCGGGCTCGGTAAATTCGCTTCAGCTTCAGATTTGCTTTGCCCCGCCCGGTATACTAATTAGTAACACTCCGGCCTATCTCTCTTTGTTGCTTTGGCTTTGGTTCATTTTGAGTGTTACCAGTACACCATAAGATAAAACTTATAATCTTATATTAAAAAAGATTAACTTATCTAAACAATATATTATTAGATATGTGCTATGAACTAAAAGATTCTTGTCTCCAACTATCTACTTTGAATATAATATATGCCATAAAATATATAAATAAGCAACAAGAAAAGAATTTTTGTTTTGAGTGGAAGAGGGCTGCTGCTGGTGATGGTTGTTGTGTGGGTGTCTCTCACCGGAAGCGGAGAAACTGACCAGTTTTCCGGCAACGTCGATGTTTTTGTTTTGACTTATGAGTTGAAATTTATGGTTATTGTATTTTGAAAAAACACGAGTCAACGAATGGTTCCACGCATCATGCGCGTGCACTGTAGGTCCGGTTTTTGAATTTGACTGTTTCCGTTTTTAAGTTACAAATTAAATTAATCAAAATAATATCAAAGTTAGCATTTTTAAGACGTCTTCGGCTCTTCGCAGAATCGCAGTTACCCTCTTTATTTCTGCCTTTGAGTCTTTGACTAAAACTTATGAGAATGAAAAATTACCAAAAAAATTAATTTTTTTTAACGACAAGATTTTATTAAAACACCAAACTAGCCGGGAGCTAGTAAACAAGCAAGAATAAATCTTAATCATCATCCTAATCAGTTAATCATACTTACGGGAATGATCTGAGGAGTGTAAGATGTAAACAATCTTACATTTATCCCGTAGGAATAGAGAGACTGCTTCCAGTGAGACCTCCGACTAATGATGTCTGATTAACCGTCTATCGCATTTTTTGACGTTACTTTCACAAAAATAAGTCAAATAACGTTAAAATTAATGCAATTTTACTTTTACGTCTCGAAGGCTCATACTACATACATTAGAGTACAATCAAAGTCTAAATGAGCACCATGCTCCCCATTCTAAATTGTGCATCGATCTTTGCATGATTAATTTTTATCATGAAAAACTATAGTAGCCGTATCCCATTGAAATCTGCTCTTTTTTGTACTTCTGATTGGTAAGGTGTTGTTAGGGGATGATTAGAGGATTCGACACCTGAACAAATACATTGGCTTTAATGGCTACCCATTTGGACCAATGAATGATGACGCCTAATATGTTCCTTCAAAACTTTCACCACATCTTCTGAGCCTAGCCATATCCATCTATTTGCGCAAGCTTTGAGTACCACTTGTTTGAGCAATCAACCAGTTCATCCCATATCATGTCCTTCGTCAAGGCCTTTAGACCAATTCTACGTTACTTGAAGAGCTTCGTTTACAACTTCAATTCGTTCCTGCGTGTGTCAAAGTTTGTTTGCCGCTACTCGAAAGAGATCGAAAAGAAATGGAATTTCTCCAGTCTATAAATCAGCCCAAAATTTTAAGAACTTTCCTTTTAAAAGGTAACTTGAGGCTGATCTCTAAGCTGTGGAACGTTTTACATCCCGCTTTGTCAAGATACATTATAATGATATTTATAATGTATGCATAAATGATAAATGCTAGTCCTTTACATATAACATATATTAAGGGTATAGGGAGTGGTACCCTCTTAGGGTAAAATACCTCTCAAATTACCCAATCAAATTATGCCACATCAAATGCTCCAACTATCCTCCCAAGTACCCTAAAGTAGTGGCAATGGTACCCTATGAAACTAAACCACCCAACGGTCCAATTTTGACCCCCAACGGACATATTACCGTTGCATTCGATGAAGCCGCTTCGGCAATAAGTTGCCGCTGCCACTTGCCGTTGCCGATGCCGATGGGCTGGCGGCGGTGTTGCCGCTCGGCAATAGTAGCCGATGGGGTTGCGGAAGCCTCACTCCCTACACCCTAAGTTAAAAATTATGAAAGTTAAAATTTCTTGTTTGAATCGTAAGCTTGTTTAGGATAAAAAAATGTCACCTCAATTTATGTAGACTATGTTTGGAAACCCCATTAATTTTTGAACAACGATTCTATTCTACTTCTACTACTAACGCTATATGTTGTGGTTGTTAAGTTAAAATGCCATCTAGATGTCATGTAGACAAAAATGAATTCATTCAAGCCACATTTAAATCAAGTGTAGTAGTTTTAATTAAATGCAATTATTACTCAGTCATTTATTTTACTTAATATTATATTATTCAATAAACATAATAATTTAAATAGCAAAACAACAAAATAAAATAGTATAACATTTGTAATAGCATAAAAGTTATTAGAACACGCATGAATAAAAAAATGATACTTGAAATAAAAAAAAATAAAGGATACTTGAAAGAAAAAAATATAGTAGAGCGACTCAACCGGTGACCTCGCGCTACTATCTGCATAAGAGAAACGAGCAAACCTACGAAAAATAAAAAGTAGGAGCACACATGGAAATCTTCGAGCGGACTTAGTAGAACATCTATGGAAAAATCGCAACATTGACGAAGACGATGACGAGATCAACGTTGAGGAGAACAACGTCGATGATGAGAGTGACGATTATTACGATTAAATAGTTAGATTTTTAAAGTTGTTTTTTAATTAAACGTTGTAGTTTTATTTATATATTAAATTTAATTTATTTACATTTATAAAATGAAAAATGCTAAACTTCATGTTATTAAAAATGTATTTAATGGTGATATTGAAAAGGAAATGTATTTAATGGTATTTGGAAAAGCTAATGAATAACCATGATTATTTTCTTGACTATGAGAATTGGTTATAAAATTTTAACAATGTGTTATGGCATTTAACTAAGTTTATCATCTTAATTTTACTTTGACTAAATCCACAACACATAGCCTAAACACCCAAATACTCATTTGTCATGAATTGAATTTATGGCCTCTCATTTTAAAAGTCAAGTCTCTACCAAGTGGGCTAGCCCCTCATTAATTAATGTCTTGAATTTAAACCTATGATTTTATAAGAGGTAATACATTATAATAACTTCAACTTTTACTACTGGTCAGTAATACTCTTCACTGAGGGAATGTGTATTAACACTCTCAACTTTCAACTTAATTTTCGTTGGCACTCCCGAATTAATCGAAATGAGCTCATCTTTTAATTTTGTATCAACTTATTTTTTGGTTGGGAATACTAGCGAAAAATAAGTTGACAGTTGAGAGTGATAATAAACATTTTCTCAGTTATGAGAAAACGTGTATCAAGATCATATAATGATGATACCAAGATCATATATTTTATAACATAGATACATGGTTTAAAGTGCGAGTTTTAAATTCACCTTGCATTTGTTTTAAAATCAACATGTCAAATTGATCATGCATATAATTGTTAGGGGATGAGGGGTTTGGTCTTAATGGGAAGGAGTGTGTCTCACAGCCAAAAGTTGAAAGGTCCATTAAACAATGAGCACAAATTTGTTATAAAAATAAAACATGATTCCTCAGTTTTATATATATAACTTACTAAAAATTTTAACATTATAATATTTAAAAACTGGCAACTCAATCTTGTTTTTTAATTAATTTATAATGATTTTATTCTTTGTTTCTAAAATAAAATATCATATAATAAATGTTAAAATTTAATTAGATAGAAAAGCCTGAAAAATGGTGTTGAGAATACATCATTTTGTTATTATATAGTATAGATTAATAATAAACAAAATTTATAGTGGAATATATCTAATTGCCGAAATTGCTTACAAGGACTTGGAGATGAGCACCACTTATCCCAACATATACATTCTAATTTGATTTATGAAAAAGGCCCATGTGTAATTTAATTAAAAGGTGATTTGACCATAAATGAGTCAAAGAAAGAATTGGAAGTCAGCTGCGATGGCACACCATTTTGACTCGATAGATGTTCATCAGGTGGGGCCTATGTGGTCCAGCAGCCACTTGCTTATTTCATCAAACAAAATATATACGCTATTCAGGTGTAAGCATGACCTCTGCACTCACCACCGTTCGAAACTGATTTATAAAAAAATATTCGAAACTGATTTATTTTAAATTTTTACATGGAAGTATGTTTTATAAAAGAAATACGTTAAACTATTATTAATTTATTATTGAACACATCGTTTCATTGCTATCGACTTACTTCTATAACCTTAGTCAAAAAATTAAACGTTGGCTTCAAAAAGAATATGTTACATCATTGTATTACGATCTTTACATCAAAGCAAATTACAACATCATGGGGGTATTGCAAAAATTCTGGAATGCATAAACTAGAACTTTTAACATTTGGAAGTTACCATTTACCATTAAGGTATTTTAATTTTATCATCAATATGTTACCTAGCTTTTAGTCATTCAGACTTGAAATTATCTCTTAACCACTAAGATGCTATGAACCACTCAGATCATGTAGTCTCTTAATCGGCTATAAACCATTAATTAGAGATGGCCTCTTAATAAGATTAAGAGGCTACAAACAACTTGTAACTGTTATAATTTTTTTTATAATTAAAAGTATATTATTTACCACCTGTGCAATTAATTGAATTTTTTTTATCAATCATGGTGTTTTTTATACGCTCAATTGATTACAAGGCCATCTGTATATTGTTATAATAAACATAAAAGTCAGAGCAAGTTACAGTACAATTGTTACATTACATGAAATTTAAACAAGAAAGTTCGTTCAGTTATGAACCACGTTTACATTTACACTTTAAAAAGTCAAAATCTTTTCAGTAGTCCACCATTTGTCAACGGAAAACTATTATTGATTTTGACTTGTTTTATAGACGCGTGAACTTGTGAAGCAATTTGGTGGTTGAATTTTTCACAAGGAATTATGACTACTCAAGGTCTTTATCAAAATTTGGTAATATTTTAAAGGCCTGGCTGGCGGTTTTAAAAAAGGATTTCAATTGTTTATCGTTTATTTAACACTTCAGGACCAAGCCTGATGTTCACTTAAGAAGGAAACTTAACATACGGGAAAACTCATATGACTTAGAATCGACCCATGGTTTCTCAGTCTTGAGTCCAACTCTTCATCGCCCTCATTTTATTGAGCTAGAAGCTCGTTGGCGTTTACCAATATTTGATATCCTTTCCTTCATCTCATTCGATATTTGAGTATTTGAAAGAAGTTATCGAATTACAATTATAAATTCTTGTATTAAACTAAACGTGTCTATGAACTCAAGTTTTCTCAATTATAAAATATATCATATATATTTTGTTAACCGAAATTAATTAAAATGATATATTATTATAACTTGGAAAGTTCCCCACGTACATTGTGTGAGGAATTCCGCTATGGGCTCGAATATCAAAATGTCATTCTACATCATATTATATTAGCCTATTTTAAAAACAACTATATCCAATAAAGAGGTCTTGAGTCTAATCCCAATCGAAGCAGTCAGTAGAGGGTTTAACCCGTATGTGAGTTTCCTCCTAAGAAGCGGATGGGTTTGTTCGGGTCTGATGCTCACCAACCCTTTGGTCTTTACCACTTGGGAGTTGATAGCGAACTGTGATCACATTGTGTGGGTTGTTGGGTTCAGGTGATCCATTTGGGCTATGAATAAGCATGTCACTGAACCCAATTTTGTTGTTAATTATACATATTTTGCTAATATTTTGGTAAATATATTGAATCGGCCTTCATATGCTCTAAAATCCAACCAAAGAATTCCATGTTGTCGAAGACTCGAAGCTAAATGATTAAAAATCGGTAGAGTAGCAATAATGAATATTTTCTTAATTGTGCATAATAATCATCACAACTTTGATCAATACTTAATCACAATTACTATACGATTTGCCACATATATTACTTTCATACGTTTTCACCCTATAATCATGTCTCATGCTTTCTAATATTATTATTATTGGTAAAAGATATTTAAATTGAGAGTTTTATGCCTAGACTATTCATTTTTAAGTAAACAACAATTTGCGTCCTTGTAATCTAGGCTCTCTGACACCTTGAGACCTTATCGCATGATTTTTGTAATATAAGTCTATGTGATTTCTGAATGTTGTGAATTGAATCCACAAGACTAACTGTGTCAGAGTCCTATTAAAAGAAATGTTGCCATGGTAATTTTTCGTCCATTTTTAAGGAAAGTTTTTCAATTATCCTTCCACGTAACCTCTCTCTCTTGACACCTACACATCATCATCATCTCCCGCTTTTTCATTCAAACCTTGAATCATGTTAATCTCTCGTTTTGCACAAAATCACTCTGTTAAAAAGGGTATCCTTATTCTCCCATACATGAGAAATTATTTACCATGTTGCCACTCCTCAACAGTAAATAGGGTATTTTGGTAAATTCTTTGTATTTGTGTGTTTAATTACAGGGATACGTGTATGTGGTTCATTTCTGCCATCGCCATCCTTTTCTGCTTGTTTGGCCTCATGCATTCTGAGTGAATCCGAAGATGGCGCCGTGTAGGGTGAGAGAGACGCATCTAAGGATCAAAGGCTACCGCGCGGGTGATCTCTGGCCGACATTAGTTGCACCCCGGCGATGTAAAAAATCGGAAATTGAGGTAGGTTTGGAGGTTGCTGCCGGGCTTCATTGATGAAGATGAAGATTTAAACACAAAGTAATCAAATTTCTTTGTATTTATCTTTCTCTATCTCAAAATTAAACTTAACCCCCCAATTATTTGTTTTAATAGCGGTTGTTTTCGTTCGGATGCTTTGGAACGATCCACTTAATTTTCACTTAGGTATTCTGAATCTCAATCAAATTTTCTTCATTTTTGGGTTTTGCCTTCATATTTAATTTGATATAATATTTTTTAGGTTGATAAAAAATATTTGTTTTAATAGCGGTTGTTTTCGTTCAGAATCTCAACCAACTGTTCGATAAAATGCCACACAAGCGTAACTTTATATTTAATTTGATTTAATATTTTTTAGGTTGAAGATATTAACAATGAAGTGACTGAAGCAAGGATTTCTACATGTATTTGGGCTTATCAGTTGTATTATTGTAGATTCTGTTTTACTGAGTTTAAAATTTTTGTTTTTTGAAACATAAAGTATTACTAAATGTGTTATGCTTTCGAGCTCATATAGCATCCACAATGCTATTTGTAGTACATGAAACAAAATCTAAATGACTGTCAAGTGACATCTTAACTTAGCTATATATAAGAGGGGAGATTAGAAAACACAAGATAAAGAGGTTGACTTCATACAGTGACAGTGAGTGGTTTGCATTTGAAGAATAAAATTATTTTTGTTTGTAACTGCATGTATATATGGGTGGTAGATACCCTATGAGATGGTTGGATTCATCTCTCATTCATAATGTTGTTACTTGCTGCATGTTTTAATTCTTGATTTTGCATTGCACAGTTGTCCTCTCTTCGTTTTCTATACATTTGTTACACCTTCTTACAGTTTAAATTATATGTTCTGTTTGTTGAACTGGGTTCCTTTATATGTGAGATGATGTTTAATTTGTTTAATTTTCTTAAACCGTTGAACCCCAAAAATCAAAACGTTGATGTTTAGTTGCCTGTAAATATAATCACAACAATTACTAAAGTTGCAGATCATGTAGTTCTTATTACTTGAGTCCCTTAATAAGGTATTAAGCGGGTCAGCTTTTTTAATGGTTTGTTTATGATTTGTTGTTTTGATTATGCAGGCAATCAGGCATTGATAATCAAATACGAAGGATCCTTATTGTAGGAATGGTAGGAAAGATTTTAATTTTCTCATAACCGACTCAAACGAACTCCGATTGTAATCATTTCAGTGGCGTTATAACCGTCCCGTCGAACCCTTTCATCTTAGCTTTTAGGGTTTAGCTTTTGTGGTTTATCTTTTAGGGCTTAGCTTT
>WOUH02000041.1:7835350-7845905 GCA_009936405.2 Stevia rebaudiana | reverse complement strand
CAGTACGAGGTACGAGGTTGTCGGTGAAAAGTGCCCTATACGCCACGTATAGCCCTATACGTGGCGTATAGGGTTGGTAGGGGTGTGGGGTTATGGTTTGGGGTGTCCAAATAGCAATACCCTTATTTTTATATAAAATGTTCAACTTTATGTTTGTGATTAAAATGTTGATTATTAATTTTTACAATAGTACGTGAACAAGTATCATTCCACAAAAAACCAACACGACATGAAATTTTCGTTCGGTTAGCATTCGTGAACCGTTCGTAAACAAGTCAAAAGTTTAACAAACGAACACTAATTACAAGGGCTCGTTCATATTCGTTCGATTTATTTACAGCCCTAATTGTGATGTACTTACGGCTTACTCTATGTAAATTTTCGTTGATCTTTAAAAAACGAAAATATTTTTTATTCATTCTAAAAGTTTACTTTATGACTTTGTCACACAAAAATTTATGTCACATTCGGGTAATGTTTTCTATTATTGGTCACTGGTAACTTGTGTGTGTTTTTTGAATCAATTATTGGTCACTAATAATTTGTGCGTATTCTAGATTGCATATAAGATAAAAAATTATACGTGTATGTTTGCCACTGATTTACATATAAAGTGCTCCCAAAGTACATGTTTGCTCATGAACTAATATTCAAGATTTCAAGTTGCTACCAATAAATCACTTTGCTCATGATATTTTAGATAATTATGACAAGCATTTACATGCAACTTTTCTTTAGTCAAGCAATTTCGAAGTAGAGTCTGTTTGTTTAGCTCTGAATAGAGCTTTTAATGTTTCAGACTTCTACTGGTTCAACATAGGGATGAGATTTTTTTACCGAATACCGGTACCGGTACCGACCGAACATACCGGGACCGGGACTTGATTTTCAGCAATTTCGGGATCGGGACTAACCGGTACCGGTACTGGTAAAATCCCGGTTGGTTACCGGTACCGGTAAAATGAAAGTTTTTTGTTTTTTTTCTTATATATTCCATCAAAACTGAATCATATAGACACTAAATTCATATTATAAATTATTTGTCTATTAATACAGTTTAAGAACAACTGCTTTGGTTAAATAAAAAAGGTCATATAACTGATATTGTCATATATGTTAGAACGATATTTATTTTTCTTCTTCTAAATATATGATTTATGAAAACTACTATTAGTCATTATGTTAAATATAGTTTATATCATTTTCATTATATTTACAGGTGAACATATTCGAATATTGGGTTTAAAGGTACCAATTTATTGCGTTTTTTCTTTACAAAAGGGAAACCGGGAATTTACCGAATTACCGCTACCGAACCGGTACCGTACCGATTTATTCGGGACCGGGATCGGGACCAAGAATTCAAAATTTTCGGGCCCGGGACTAACCGGGGCCGGTCGGTACCAGGACGGTACCGATCTTATCCCTAGTTCAACATTTAACGGTTCAGACTATTTGTTTTGCGAGCATATGTTTGAATGATTCAGACATTTTCCTCTGGATGGTTAAACATTATACTAAGTCTGAATAGGTAGGACCTCCTAACCTCTTACTAGTTCAGTACTTAGGGGTTGTTTGACAACTTCTGAATGGGTAAGTGCTGAACCAGTAAGAGGTCTGAATCATTAAGTGTTGAACCAGTAAAAGCTCTGAACCATTAAGAGCCAATATAGTGTTTAACCGTTCAGTGTCAAATGTCCGACCAAGGCAGATAAGAGGTCTTATTGTCTTAACCATTCATACTCAGTATACTGTTTAAACATTCATAGGCAAATGTATGAACAATTAAGTGCGGAACCAGTAATTGGTCTGAACCATTAAGAGCCTTGTTAAAAGCTAGACAAACAGCCTCTTAAAGACTCAGACCTGTAACTGATTCAGAATTTATTTATTCAAAAGTTGGCAAAGAGCTCATAACTTCAAATAGAAAGCAAACATGTTAAAATATAATCTTTTCACGCTAACCCGACAACTTGATTCCACCAGGGCGTTGCCTATCGAACCTTACCATGGACAAGGCTTTATTTCATAGTCTTGAGTCTTCATTTAGCTTAAAACTATAAAAAGAAAAGAAAAACAAAAAAACCTTCAACTTGTCCCCCAAAAACGTTCAATTTATTAACATTCTGAATGCAGGAGACAACCAATGCATATAATAATTGATCATTTTGGATATAGAGTTAGTGACACCTCCAATACAAAATCAGCTTAAAGTTGAGTATTGTGAAAACCACATAAGCATGTAGAGGAGTACAAACCTTTTTTTCTTAACATGTTTCGGTTAGGAACCGAATTGATTCAAAGGAGCGTTGGTTCAAACCGATTTTGCAATAAACCTGTTTGGTTTTCAAACTGGTTTCAGGTGTAGAATGACCAAACCTTTCAAACCAGTTGGGATTGGTTTTGAGTGATTGGGTTTGGCTGAAAGGAGGGCCAGGGCAAGAGGAATGGGCCACTCGACCAGTAGAACGTTTGATCGTTGATTACGTTCTCGTATGAAGCTGAGTCACAAGGCTGCAATGGTCTAAAAGTCACAGAACATAGAAATTAAAATAATTGGTTACATGCGTAGGCTCTGGAGGTTAATTCTGTCACACATAAATCTCTATGACTAGTTGACTACCAATTACAAATGTTCATTTGGAGCATTAAATTACAAGTATTTCTTTTACAGCACTCTTCAGTAAAAGGACATTACTATATGTCTATATGCATACACATGTGAATATCATTAATTAGGGTACAAATCCTTTGTTAGTCCACCATGTTAGTGAACTAAAGATGAGATATTTTATGAAGTGACGAAGAGAAAGAAGTGAAAATGTTACAAGAACAAAAATATTATTTTGTGCGACTTAGGCGCACAAACATTTAACGGCTCTTTATTCCCGATGAAAGCCATCGTATTCAGTTTTCACAATTTTTTGAAAAAGCAAAATCATACTAGCTTATATATAACTCGTTTATTACACGGTGTTCAAATAGAAATTATGTAATTCATAATGTATTTATAAATTTATATAATTTAAAGAATTTTATTACATAAAATAATAAAAAAAACATATTACAATTTTTAAATCTTTAACTATTTTTGTAAACGACATTTGTTGTTTTACTCGAAATTTTACTATCCTTATCAAGTATTTATAGCATAAAGAAATCTCTACTTTGAATTATTGTGTATATATATATATGTATAATTTTAAGTACAAAAAATTGTAGTTAGCGTTTCAAGTCTTAAGTTTATCGTCTCTAAACCCCTAACGTTGAAACATTACGGACGAAAACTGTTAAAGCGTGAAAATTATGGACAAATTTGGTTAAGTCTTGAAACATTAGGATCGAAAATTGTAAAAACTTGAAACATTAGAGATAAAAATTGTCAAATATATAAAATAAATACTTAATTAGATAATGGATATAAGATAAATATTGTTTCAAATATATATATAAGAAAATACTTAATTAAATAATAATAAATTTAATTAATTTTAAAATTCAAATTTATTTTAAATGTTAAGATAAAATAAAAATATATATAAATTTAAAAAATTAAGGTAATTAATACATGTGGCATTAATGTTACTTTTTATTGGAGTTAGATATTAAAAACAACGCCACTGGGAGACCTCCAGCAAGAAACAAAAATCCCCCACCATACAAAATTTAAAACCATCATACAAAATTTACTAAACTTGGTTAAGTTAAAATTTAAAACTCTCCATTTCTCCCACCGTAGATTTTGAAATTTGCTCTATTTGTCAACCATAATTAAGATGACGTTTGGTATCCATGAAAGAAGGCCGGAATGTAATGAGTCATTACGTTGTAATGAAATAAAACATGTTTTGTTACACTTAGGAATAAAATATATTATTACACAATGAATGTGATTCCTTCTCTTTTAATATTTTTTCATTCCTCGTGGGGGTGTTTATTTTTTTTCATTCGTTTCCTCGAAAGAATGATCCGATCAATGATCTAACTCATGACTCGACACAGTTCCCGACCCATGAGCGAAACCATGACCCGACCAATTACTCAGCCTATGATCCAAACTATGACTCGACCCATGACTCGAACCATAACCAAACTCATGACCCAAACCATGACTCAAACCATGATGTGATTCATGATCCAAATCATGGCCTAGCCTGTAAACCGACCCATGAAGCGATCCACGACCTAACCCATGACCCAACCCATGAACTGACGCATGAGTTAAATACATAAATCGACCCATGAACAGACCCATGGCTCGAAGCATGAGCCAACTCACGACCCGACCCACAACCTGAACCACGAACCGGCCCATGAGCTTAACTACAACCCGGTCCATGATCAGAACAATGACTATGACCATGACCCGACCCAAATTGTATATTAATCCTTCATCTTTTTTTTCTAACAAACAACATGAAATAATGATTAATTTCACTACTGCTGATAACCGAACATGACAAAGAAATAGTAATTATCCATTTCAATCCCTTGCACCTTCAATTACCTCATACATTTTATTACTACGTCCATTGTATTACCTCATACCAAATAGACATTTATTGATTATATTAAATTTCATCAGTGTAAACCAAATGTTTATCTCTATCTTCTCACTTCATAATCGCTTTTTTTTTAACTATATCTTTATAATTTACTAAATCATTTTATATCTCATGTTCAGTTAAATTAAATAATATCTTTTTATAAATTTTTCACTATTTTTTCTATTTTCTATTCAATTAAATAATATTTTATACCCTTAACTTTACTTTTCTACCATATTCAGTTAAATAATATTTTTATAGATTTATAATTATATTTTTTTCTATCTACTTTAATTAAAAATATTTTCATATATTTAATGAATCCATTAATTTTCTTATCTCTTTGCTCAGAATCACTGTTAACCAATCTATATCATATAAAAAACTCATGTTATGAGTCCAATAGCCTTAAGTCATGATACTTATAAAACAGCCCAATTCAATGGCCCATCAATATGTACGGATTCGGGAAACTGGCTATATAAGCAAGAATTGAGAGAATGTCGGGTCATGAATATGATTAAGAATGTTGAGCTGCTTTTCCCATCTAACTCTCTGAACTTCTGATCTTCCCATCTCCTTCTCAATTACTTGTTCTTGATTTTCTATTGATTTCTACATTGTAATCAGATTGCATATCCATAATATATAGCCGAATTACTATTTCGTTCGATTATTTCCACTTTTAATTGATCAACTATCACTTCAACTCATCCATACAATTTATAAAGAATTACATGTGAATGTTCTAAATAGAGTTAAACAATTAACAATTAATAACTGGTTTAATACAAGTGAGTCATAATGATTTTAAACGAGCTGTAATAATATTTCAATTTTTTAACGGGTTGTGAGTTCGTGAGTTGAATAAATTAGAATAAATTTTATAACTTTCTCAGCCATTTCTATATATCCAAATATCCAATCTGTTTAACACTTCAAGTCATTCAAGCGTCATACAGATCCAACTATTACCCACACTAAGCTACATATTCACATTCATGCCACTACCGTTTTTCTTCTATATAAACACCATCCTCTCACTTCTTCATCCCCACAATCACTCTTTCTCTCTCTAACACCTCTCACTCTCTCTCTAAACCACCACCACCGTCGTCCGCCACCATGCCAGAAGCCCCTAACGACGGATACACCACCACAGACTACAATCTCACCGACAAAAACAAAAAATCACTTCAATTCATCGAAGATGTTACCACCAACCCCGATCAAGTCCAACAGCGTATCCTCACTGAAATCCTCACCCAAAATGCCACCGTCGAGTACCTCCACCGCCACGGTCTCTCCGGCCAAACTGACCGTGAAACGTTTAAAAAACTAATTCCGGTCGTCACATACGAAGATCTCCATGATGACATCATTCGTATCGCCAATGGCGATAAATCTCCTATCTTTTCTTCACATCCAATATCTGAATTCTTAACAAGGTGCCAATTTTATTGTGTAATCAATTTGTCTAAAACGAGTTGTAATTGTTTAATCAATTGAATATATTTCCGGCTAACCGGGAAACTGCATTAACTGTGATTTTTGTAACTACGTGTTGCCGAGAGATTAATTAAAACTCCACTAAAACATAATTTCCATGTCACAATTAGAAAACCGACCGTTTTGCGGTTGTTTCAGTTTTAGTCATTAAAAAGACATTTATGCTGTTCAAAAAAGTTTTGAAATAAGATTTTATAATTAAAACTTAATATTTTAACAACTTTTTTAAAATTTATATTTTTTATTGAAAACTGTTAGTACAACAAACAACTAGCATACGAAGTAAATTTTATTTAAAGCAAACTATTTGTATTGAAAGGTAAAGATATAGTCAAAGTGACAATCTTTATCATCATCTCTTATGAATAATGAGAGTTGTTTTAAAATTTAAAGAGACCACATACAAATATATTTCCAGGTAAATTGGATCGAGTTTGGACTCCTAACTTTTCTAGCTTCTCATAAATTAGAAAAAAAAGTAAATAGAGATCAGGTTTTGATGTTAATTCGTTTTAATATTATTTATATAATTACAGTTCTGGTACTTCTGGAGGAGAAAGAAAACTCATGCCCACCATTGATGATGAGCTCGGAAGAAGATCATCATTATACAGTCTATTAATGCCGGTGATGAACCAATTTGTACCCGGTTTAGATAAAGGCAAAGGAATGTACTTTCTATTCATAAAATCAGAAGCTAAAACTCCGGGTGGGCTTGTGGCCCGACCCGTTTTAACCAGTTACTACAAAAGCTCCCATTTTAAAGAAAGACCCTACGACCCGTATACCAATTACACCAGCCCGAATGAAACCATTCTCTGCCCCGACTCGTATCAAAGCATGTATTCCCAGATGCTTTGCGGGTTGTACCTCAACAAAGAAGTTCTTCGGGTCGGAGCGGTTTTCGCTTCCGGGTTCATTCGGGCTATTCGGTTTTTAGAAAAGCATTGGAGTCTTTTGAGTCATGATATCCGTACCGGGACTTTGAATCCAGTTATTACGGACCCGTCCGTGAGGGAATCCGTGATGAAGATTTTGAAACCCGACCCGAATCTTGCGGATTTTATCGAGTTCGAGTGCTCGAGGAAATCGCGGCAAGGGATTATTACGCGATTGTGGCCGAACACGAAGTATGTTGATGTTATAGTTACGGGTTCCATGGCTCAATATATACCAACTCTTGATTATTATAGTAATGGGCTCCCACTTGTGTGCACAATGTATGCATCTTCTGAGTGTTATTTTGGTGTCAATTTGAACCCACTTTGTAAACCGAATGAGGTTGCTTACACACTCATACCCACCATGGCTTACTTTGAGTTCTTACCGGTTAATCGACATGATGGTGCCGCGAAAAGCGAGAAAGAAAATCAACAATTGGTTGATCTTGTAGATGTTAAACTCGGTCAAGAATATGAGCTCGTTGTCACCACATATGCAGGTTTGTCTCGATTCAAAGTTGTAATCTTTATGTTTATTTCATGATCCACTACTAGAAAAAGTAAAAGCAAACGAAATTTACGATTGTGGAAAACCGTCTAACACTAGCTGTCAGATCAGCGACCAACATGAAATTGTCGCAAAAGTAGCGCGCACGATGTAGCAAAAATAGTCACAAAAGACGGTTGTGAGCTTGCAAAGGATATATTTATAATAGTGAATTTTAATCCTAATTTGATTATGGGGACCTACATATGCATGACTATCATGTAACAGATCTAGAAAATGTACAAAACTAGGACAAAAAGTTTATCTTTAATTCAGGATTTTATCAAAGTATTTAAATATAGAGATCATATCTCATATACGTGTTAGCCAAAGAGATCGACTTGTAGGATAAACTAAAAAGGTAAAATTCTTGGTGTTACTAATTTTTTGTTGTAACAGGTCTTTACCGGTATAGAGTTGGTGATCTTCTAAAAGTTGTTGGATTCAAGAACAAAGCTCCTCAGTTTAGTTTCATATGTAGAAAGAACGTGGCATTAAGTATCGATTCAGACAAGACGGATGAACTCGAGTTGCATAATGCAGTCGAGAAAGCGGTTAGCCATTTAGTCCCATTTAGTGCAACCTTGACCGAGTACACGAGCTATGCAGACACAACCACAAACCCTGGTCACTACGTGATCTTTTGGGAGGTTAGTGAAAACGGCTCCACCCAGATCCCCGCTTCAGTGTTTGAGGATTGTTGTCTTACAATTGAAGAGTCGCTAAATAGTGTTTATAGACAAGGTCGTGTTTCAGATAAGTCGATAGGAGCGTTGGAGATCAAGATTGTTGAAAACGGGACGTTTGATAAGTTGATGGATTACGCGATAAGTTTAGGTGCTTCGATCAATCAATACAAGACTCCGAGGTGTGTGAAATACAAGCCAATCTTGGAGTTGTTAAACACGAGGGTGGTATCGAGTTATTTTAGTCCGAAGTGCCCGAAATGGTTTCCGGGACATAAGCAGTGGAGCAATGTTAATTCATTAGTAATTTAAGTAGGAAACTAATTAAGAGTATCTTTGTTTCGATCACTTGAGATCTCTAAATGTGATGGTTTATTTTATTTTCTATTAGGTATGTAGAAAAGCAATATGTGAATTAAGGGATTAGTGTTCATCATTTCCGTGTTTGTTTTCGTGTTTAATGTTCACTAAACATCCTTCAGATATTTGTAGAACACTCTAACGTGAAATACACAACTCTATGAGTCTATGAATAACATGGGTAACTTGTTGCATGATATTACTTGTAACTTGTGAATATTGACTCATTTTTCTAAGAATCCAATTAATGCTTCCCCTAGGTTAAGCTTACTTATTATTAGTGAAGTAAACTCTAACTATGAACACCTATTTTATAAAGTAAGTCAAATATCTATAAAATAAAGAGTTAATTAAATTTATAGTCCTTGTGATTTTTCAAAAATAACTTAATTGGGTACTACAAATTTATAGTTGAAAGTTTTTGGTTTAAGGTTTCATATTGTAACAAAATAAAATATCAACACTAACAGAAGTTAGCTTTTTTTTGTTAAACTCAAGAGCATTTTAGTAATTCTACATACACTAAGAAGTAATTTGGTAACTTGGAGGAATGTTTGTATAATGAGCTTAAGATTTATTTATTTTTATTCACATTTGTTTAATTTGTAATACGTAAGTAAATATGTATATCTGTATTGCTTCTTGAAAAGTTGAGCCTTCCATAAACGTGGCAATCGCCTGTCTTACTGGATGTCCGGATATCATTTTTAAGTTCACCCTTTACCCCTTTCAGTCCCTATAGTTCCATCATAAGTAAAGTTTATACCACAATTTTGAAATCTTTCACAAACGCCCGTATATGTATAAAAGAAGTCTTATTTAGACTAACTTTTAAATAGCAAACAACATTGCTAAATCCCAATCATCAAAATGATCACGAATTAATAAAGTTACAAGTCTTAATTGTTTATATAAGAAATACCCAAAACGTAGGATGTCATAAATACATGACTTGACAACTTTTTTAAATAGGTTTAACATGAATGGTATACTTAAACCTCGTATTTCTTAAGTAATTTAATTAGATGTATAAATTTAATATCGTTCTTAAATCCGATTAGACTGATCCGACCTCTAACCGGTAAGGAGACCGGTTCAACGTCCGATCCGGTCATAAAAACATTCACTTTGGGTGTTTATCTTTCTATATATATCTTTTTCACAGTTAGTTGCGGAGCTTGAACAAAACCAAGTTGTGGTGGAAAATAACGAGCGAGGGTGAAATCATTACGTATAAAAAAAATTTAAACTATGAGTCGAATAAATTAACACTGCTGACAAAAAAAAAAAGCAACAAAAACCAAACAACTGGACGAAAAATCAGAAGTGAGGCGAAAGCATTACGTTAAAAAAATTAAAGTATGGATTGGAAAATGAACATTACATGCGGAAAAAGGGGCAAAGCCCCCATCCTCGTTTCGTTTACAATGACAAGATCTAATAAAAACAATAAAAGTAAATTATTAAAATATTGGAAGCCGATATTTAAAACTCAAAGTGAAGAAAGGAGTATACATTCGATCAAAGTAGCCTATTTGCGATCACATAAAGCAAAGTAAACAAGAAGAAGTGCAATACAAGTATACAAGTCAACTCTTGCTCCCACCTCACAAAGTGTGCAATTACTTTAAGCAATTATAGGGTTATCCAAAGGTAATTATTTTACAAGAATATTTTAGCCTTTTAATTTATTATCAAAACATGTCGTAGGGGTCCTACGGCCCGTATCCCCTTTTAATTTTATTTTTTATTTTTTTCCTTTTTTTTTTATTTTTTTAATATTTATTTTTTGTTTTTTTATAATAATTATTTAATTCGATGTAATATTCTGCGGGTCGTACGGTTAAATTATTTGATTCGATGTAATATTCTGCGGGTCATACGGTTAAATTATTTGATTCGATGTAATATTCTGCGGGTCATACGGTTAAATTATTTGATACGATGTAATATTCCCTTGAAAAT
>WOUH02000041.1:7825207-7835250 GCA_009936405.2 Stevia rebaudiana | reverse complement strand
GTACTTGGGAGGGTAGTTTGAGCATTTGACGTGGCATTGTTTGATTGGGTAATTGGGAGGGTAGTTTACCCGAATCGGCAACCACTCCCCTTACCCTTAGGGGTGTTACAAAAATAATTCACCCAAATTTTTTTCATCCTAAAATTTAGAATACAAGCTAATGATTTTTTCATCCACATTTTATTTTCATTCAACTATGTATTTGTGCTTTTTGACATTTTTGCACAAGAGATTGGTTGAATCATGCCTTTTACACCAAAAAAAGACATTAATAAAATTTGCATAAATTCTTTGAATGTAGGTGAAAAATATGAATTATTAAGCTGGAATTTGAGAGTTCAAATAGCTCTGGATGTTGCAAGGGGATTAGAATATCTACATGATGGAGTAAGCCCTCTTCTTTTCAGATGTCAAAATGAGTGAGTTGGGTAACATGTCAAAATTGGTTGGTTGATTTAAAACACCTTTTTCCAAGAATATTATATTTTGTATAAATAATTAGTTTGTTAAATATGGTACATAAATTAAACTCTTTTAATAACAATCAAAAATAATAATTCAAGGCATATTATGTTGTACAAATTAGGGGTTTAAAAAAAAATCCAAATCCGAAATTCCGATCCGAATTATCCGAAGTTTCGAATATCCGAAATTTTGGATTCGGGTTTAGATATTGATTTTGAAAATTTTCGGATATTTCGGATATCCGAAATATCCGAAAGTTTGGATATTTGGATATTTTCGGATATTTTTCGTATCCGAAATATCTGAAAGTTTGGATATTTTCGGATATTTTTCGTATATTTAGGATATTTTTTGGATATTTTTCCGGATACTTCGGATATCCGCAATATTTTCTTTATTTTATTTTTTGAAATCATGAAATAATAGATATATTTTTTCAAATTCGGATAGCAAAAATCAGGTATTCTAAATTTCAGATATCCGAACTACCGGATGTCCGATTTTGAACACCCCTAGTACAAATACACTTCAGGGAAACTTTCGACGACCCATTTGACCTGTGTCCATTAAAGCTAAATCCATTAATATTACCAACTGACCCGTTAGATATAAAACATAATCCAAATGATGTTGTTCTTAAGTAGACGAGTCAAAATTGCCACCTCTAATCGCATGTTGGTTTGAATATCATGCTTATAATTATATACAGAGATTTTAATAACGCAAATCGTTTTGTTCATACCACTGATTAACTGCATGCTTATAAATATTTTTATATAACTTTAGGCAGTTCCTCCAGTTATACACCGCGACATCAAATCTTCCAACATCTTATTGGATCAGTCAATGGGTGCTAGAGTTGCAGATTTTGGGCTTTCGAGGGAAGATATGATTAACAGAAATGCGTCAAATATTCAGGGGACGTTTGGATATTTAGATCCTGAATATATTTCATCAAGAGCTTTCACTAAGAAAAGTGACGTTTATAGCTTTGGAGTGTTATTGTTTGAGCTTATCGCGGGTAGAAACCCTTTACAAGGTCTTTTGGAGTTGGTTGACCTTGTAAGATCTCTCTCTCTCTCTCCAAATTCTCTACAAATTCGTAACCGAAAAAAAAAAATCAAACGGAAATAACTGAACCAATTGAGAAACTGGTGGTTCGGTTATTGTTTTATGTGTATAAAATATAAATAACCGAAACAACCAAACCAAACCATCTTTTAAACCCAACCTTTATATTTTTATATATATTTTTTTTAATAAATAGTATAGTGTTGTTAATAAAGTTTTTTTTTTTGTTTGATAATATATTGCTTGCTTCCTTGTTTATTAATTAACAAACTTGTTTTGTATTTAACCTATAAAACATGATTGGATTTATTAACTGAAATGTATGTGAATGACCAAGGTTAGAACCATTGGTTATCTAAAACTGAAACATTGATTATAGGTTCATTTAAATTAAACAATAATCAAATCTATGTATGTATATGTGTTGATGTGTTTATAACCGTTATATACACATACACCATACGGGTAGAATTAGGTGTGTTTGATAGTATTTGAATATGCTCTTAAATCTAGATGCTTGTTTGACAGTTTTTTAAGAAATTAAGAAACTAGGCACAAAAAAAACAGATGAAAATTCTTTTATTATTTAATTAAAAATATGACTATTTATTTTCTAACAACAATAAAACTATTACATCAATGTTATTAATTAACTCTTGAATACAATTATGAAATAGTTCTAGTATTTAACTATTTATCTTGACTTGTATATATCATGGATATAAACAGGCATCCTTAAATACCGGAGGACAAGTTGGATGGGAAGAAATAGCCGATTCCCGTCTCGACGGAAACTTCGACGAGCAAGAATTAAACGACATGGCAACACTCGCGTACAAATGTGTCAACCGTTCACCAAGAAAAAGACCAGCAATGAGAGACACAGTACAAGTATTATCTCACATATTAAAATCACGACATAGTAAAAAACATTACAAACGTACAACATCCGATGTCATTACCGTTGGTCAATCCGACCGCCAGAATTCAATGAATAGTGAACACCGTCGGGTTGAATCTATGGACAGCATGGCTGATTCAGTTGATGTTTAAGGGTTTTGGATATATGGACTGTGGGTATGGGTTTTTATATTTGGACTTTTTCATACCCGCCAAATAGGGTGGGTTTAGAAATTGATTGCATTCCCATTTGTTGTGGTATCTAACACGTGTCATGGTGATTTCTGACTACAAATCAAAATCTGTCTAAATGACGTTCTTTGGTATGAATTTGTTAATATGTTTTGTTTTGTGTAATATGTTTTACCAATTTTAATCGGATACCGAGTAACCGAAGACAATAGGGTTTTGGTGTGGTTTTGACTCTTGATCAAGGATATTAGGGTTCAAATGAAGTCGTTTTTACCATTTTGTAAAGTTAAATGTAATGCATTTAGCCAATTTTGTGTATTAGAATAATTTTATATCCATACACGTCCACTTAACAAGATGTATTGACTAATATGTTAAAATAAATTAATTGAAAATGAGTAAGAGGTTTGTTTACCCATGCACATTTTGTCTTATTTTATTTCTTCTCTTTAACCTTTTGTAAGGTTAGGTGTGAAGTATCTCGTCAAGGTTGTGCTTGAAATTGATCTTATAAACGTACCCAAACGTCCCCAGACATTTTGAATAATATGTCCAGAAAGGTGGTTGAAAATGAGTTGGATTGGTAAACTGTTACTGTTATTAAGTTGTCTCGGGTTTTTCGATTTCACTTTTTGTTATGTTAGATGTGACTTATAATTATTTTTTATTGAAATCAAGGTTGATGGACGCTTTTTTTTTTTTTTTTAACGGCTAACAGACCCGACACGACCCCTATGTGCTGCGAGCACATACCACAACTACCCCCCAGAAGCTAAACTCGCGGTGATAGTGGAACCTGGCGTCCCTACATAACCGTTCCGGTGAAAACCAGTCATTTTTAGACTGTAAAACCCCCCGTGGGTTTTGAACCCCTGACCTCCCAAAGGAAGGCCAAAGGCCCATGCCATTGCACAAAAGGCACATAGGCTGATGGACGCTTTTAACAGTCTTTTTCACTTCTAGGCTACAAAGATAAATATTTGCACAACCTTCTCTTTTTGTTTTATTGAAAATGATCTATTTAAAATGACTAGGAAACTTTATTAATATAATATTCTACTTTTCTATTATGTCAATAAGCTAGTTATATTCAACCAAAACAAATGGGTAAAATCTGGCTCCATGTGGCTATAATTGGAGTAACATGCTGCATAACATATTTTCTAGATTCCAAATATCTTCTGCATCGTGCATCAAAAGCTGTACATTCTTCCGAAATTTCAGACCAAAGTTTTTGGGTACAAAATACGCCACTATAGCTTTATAAAAATGTACAATTCATAGTCATATGATAGAAACCTTCAAGTTTACTTTACTTTTTTAGTTTTTACACGTTTTATCTAGTACTGGCGTTTATGATGTATGCTTCTTTAAAACTTTAGAAGACTGCCGCTTTATCCATTAGTAGCTTATAATTTATCTATTGACATCCTACTGAGAAACTTCTCAAAATATCATTCATACTAATATTGCTCTCATTTAGCACCTTTTAAGTTTTAAGTGTAAACCAATGAGTGCTCCTAAGTACTCCAACTCCATATTACTTTATAGTTGTTTGTGAGTAGATGATATAGGTGTATGGATGGGTCAGTTTGGATCGGTTTTTATCTCAAACCAAACCAAACCAAACCAAAATATGGTTGTCGGCTTTTGTAGTTTTAGAACCCGTTTGAGTTTGGTTTTCGGTTTTTGATCTGGGTTCGGTTTATTTCGGGGTTCTTTTTACCCGAGGCTTAAATTTTTGGCTTGAATAAATGACGTAACTTCTATTAAATTTTTTGGTTCACTGTTAGAGCTCATGGAGTGTCCGGGAGGAGAATGGGCCCATTTCGGGGCCAGACGGGAACACCGACCCACCGGATCCGGGGTGGGGGAACAGGGGGATGGGGAGTCGGGTCTCACCGAGATGGGGGGATTTTTTTTTTTACCGTTGGGAGTGTTTTAAAAAAAATTAATTAAATAATTTAAATCTTATATAAACGTTGTAGTCGTGCATTTAGAAATTGATCTCCAATCGACGGGGTCCTCTTAAAAAAGGTATGTAAATGCCCATAAATTTTGTAATTAAACGTTCTTAATCCGTATTTTTTTATAGTGATCCATCTTTATATCTTTATTTTTTGTAAGATAGAAATGTCGTGGCGATCATGAAAAATCACCAAACGTCTTTTCGACAAATATTTTGATGATGCAAACCCAACATATACCCCGGAAATGTTTGTAAAAAGATTCCATATGCCTAAAGAATTATTTTTGTAAATCGTCGGATACATTGAAATAAACTACGAGTACTTTCAAACGAAATACGATGCAAGGGATCATCAAAGTTTTAAGGCACTTCAAAAGTACACGTCTGCCATAAGACAATTAGCGTATGGTGATTGTCCAGATTCTCTAGATTAATTTTTATAGATGTCCGAGAGAACGACACGTGAGAGTCTTGACAACTTTTGTGACAGTGTCATTTCTTTGTACGCAAAAGAATTCTTCTGAATGCCTACTTATCATGATGTTCAATTGTTATACCAAGCACATGAAGAAAGACACAGATTCCCGGGGATGTTGGGAGCATAGATTGTACACATTGGAAGTGAAGAATTGTCTGATTGAATGGGGAGGACTGTATCTCAATGTACTTCGTCGTTCGTGGGTTTTCAGCAACATGGTTGATGGAAGTGCTCCAAAGTGCCCATTTATGGTTAACGGTGTACAATACACCTTAGGTATTATCTTAGCAATGAGATTTATCCTAATTGGGCAACTATAGTCAAAAGTTTTAGTAACATGTCGGATAATGATTTGAAACGTCAGCGATTCTAGAAGGCACAAGAAGCAGCACACAAGGACGTAGAGCGAGTCTTGGGGTTCTTAAGGGAAAGTGGCAAATACTACATCATCCATCAAACACAAATGCATCCATGAAAATTAAATGAAATTATGTACACATGTATCATCCTACATAACATGAATGTGAAGGAAACAGGTCAAACAATATCACTTAAGCATATAGAAGACCCGCCAATTGACGAACTTACAAACGTATACATTTTAGCCAATTACGTTCAAACACAACCCACAACAATCTTCATTCCGTTCTTATTGAACATTTGTAGCATATATATGAAACTGTTATTTCATGTAAATCACATTGAAATACAAGTGTAGCTTACTCTAAGATTTATTTTTTGTTTTTTAAAACGGCAAATTTCCAATTTTATACTACCCAAACCCCAAATTTAATTTTAGTTTCTAATTTTAAAGGCAAATAATAATATTCCTACTTTACTCCAAATAATCATTCTTCGGAGTCCCGCCTTAGGTCGAACCAAGAACTTCCTATCTAAGAGGCAATACCTCTATCAAATAAAGAAGTCCTACAGTGACGTTTTTTCAGTTTGATTAAAGATCTTATGTAAAAATGTTTTTTTATAAAAGATTAAATATCATTTTGAAAATACAAATTGGATTTTTAATAATCCAAACTATGTCACATTGATCAATAATAATCTCAACTATCATTTTGGTTATCAATAGCAATTCATAAGCATATTTATTAAAGATTTCCGATTGTTTTAAAATTATTTTTATTCGATTTTACTTATACGTTTTTGAATTTTATTTGTAATTATTATTTTTATAGGAATTGAGGGGAAATCACACGTAAACTTTGATAACTTTATTTATAAGATTGATACTAACAATTAAAGCTATAACTGAAAGAGTTAATTTCTCTTTTCGTCCCAATGGTTTAGATGAAATTGCCATTTTGATCAAGAATCTTAAATCTTGGATGTGATACTTCGTGGTTTCTAAATTTTGCCATTTCAGTCCAGTTGAGTAATGTCATCGACTTTTTCTATTACTTTTATACAAATTGACAAAATTGCCCATCATATTAAATAAGAAAAAATATAATACAGTCTAAAATACTAATCTCCATTCGCTCCTTGTTCTTACTTTGTAAATTAACACAACCATTCCATTCTCTCTAGTCTCTACCGTTGACCACCATCCTCCAACCAACATCGCCGGTCACCAGCGCCAGCCAGCACCGCAGGCCAAATTCAACCAACATCGCCGGCCAACTGCAAACAACACTGCCGATCGATCTGCACCCCAAGTCCAACCATCTTCTTCTCTGTCTCTGTCCTTCTCTATCTTCTGTCAAACCCACCTTCTTCGCAAATCGGTAAACCACGCCAATCTGTTGTTGAATCGGTCACTCTCCTTCATCCGCATCACAAACTAAATCAAAATCCAAGATAGCTAATCACTGATTGCAAAGATGAGGAAGGGGTAAACAAGATGGTGGTGGTTTAGACAGGAAACCATGAGATGGGTTTAGGTGGCCGGTGTGCGGTGGTAGGTGGCCTTCGGGTCTAGTGTTTTTGGAATTGGATTAGGGTTCATGATTGGGTTAACGATGAAGAATGGAATGACATGGGTGATTTAAAGCTTGCTTTTTTTTAATAGAAAATGCTCATTTTATAAGAAAATGCTCCTCTGACCAAGTAAAGCATTAAAAAAAATGGAATCCGTAATTGTTTCTGAGGTAAATGAGCAAGTCTGGAAGTGGTTTTTGGTTCATGATTTGTATTGAAATAAAGAAAATCCACCTTCACAAGTCCACTGTTAATCAATTCAACATTTAAGAATCTAATTATTATTATTTATACCATCTTTGCCTTGGTGGTGAACAACCACTGACCCATAGTCGGCTCTGCCATAACCACCACCGATCTATCCAATAGCATCACCGAAAAGAGATAGTCACAACCGTCGGACCACGTCTTTTGATCGGAAAAGAGATGAAGATGATTCCCGGCCAGAGTCTCAGTCGTCAACATCTGCTTCATCCATGGTGTCACGGAAAATTAGGGTTATGATCAACCATGGTGGCGGTAGATAGGGAGTTAGTGTAGAGTAGAGGAGTGGTAAACTTGTAATTAAAATTACATGTAAAGGGCATTTTGGTCTAATTGACTTAAAGTTTAACAGAAACCCAAACAATGTTAACCAACTGGCCTAAAATGGCAACATTTAGAAACCACATAGTATCACATGCAAGATTTAAGATTCTGGACTAAAGTGGCAATTTCATCCGAATCACAAGGATGAAAAGAGAAATTAACTCTAACTGAAATTATTATTAATCAAAATTATAGTTTGATAATTATTATTGGTCAATGTTTTATAGATAAATTATCAAAATTCAATTTTCTTTTTAAGAAAACTGATTATATTCCAAGAAAACGCAGCAATGACATCAACAAAATTCAAGTAGAGACATACGAATTTCAAACTCATATCTAAGTTAATCTAACGGCCAGAATCCACAATCCGCTTACACCATTCCTATTGGCTCCTCTAAAATCATCCAAACGCGTATATATACCAACCAAAACCAAATTATTTCTCAGATCCATCTTTCCCCCTTCGTAATCTTCATCGTATAGATCACACTCTGCAACTCTTTTTCACCAGAAACAATGGCCGGAAGAGGCAAGACCCTAGGATCTGGAGCCGCAAAGAAGGCCACATCAAGGAGTAGCAAGGCCGGTCTTCAATTTCCCGTCGGTCGTATCGCTCGTTTCTTGAAAGCCGGCAAGTACGCTGAACGTGTCGGTGCCGGAGCTCCGGTCTATCTCGCCGCCGTCCTTGAATACCTCGCCGCAGAAGTAAGTTTCATCCAGCAAGTTTAACCTTTAACATGCAAATCTACATCTATTGGATTCAAATTTCTTATGTTTTATCAAATTAGGGCTTTTTTCTCATCGTAAAATTAATCTTCTCCAGGTGCTTGAATTGGCGGGAAACGCAGCGAGAGATAACAAGAAGACGAGAATTGTACCGAGACACATCCAATTGGCGGTAAGAAACGATGAGGAACTTAGCAAGCTTCTTGGTGACGTCACCATCGCTAATGGCGGTGTTATGCCTAACATCCATAACCTCTTGCTGCCGAAGAAGGCTCCTGGTTCTTCAAAGTCAACCGGTGATGATGATTAGAGTGATTGAAGAACTATTTGTTAAAATGGCGATTAGGGTTTGTGGTGATCTGCATTTTCAGGGTACTGAATCTTTGATTGTACTAGTTTATTAGAAATAGGGTTTGAATCAGATAATGTCTATAGCTGTTGAATTTAATGAAAACTATCGTTCTATCACGAAAACTGTAGTTTAACACAATTTGATTGAATCAATTAGCTTACTGATCATCGTATTCTCAAGAACTCTAACTACACCTCTGTTTGTGTTGTGATTGGAACCACTGATTGCATCGGACCACTAATTGTTTCTTGATCCTTATCATCATCATCTTCGGTATCCGGTTGAAGATCATCTGGTTTATGAATCGGATCATCTTTCTTCTTTGGAGGTTTAATCGGTGCAGCTTGAATCTCTTTACAAACTTTATCTAAAATAATTAAAAAATCGCTTACAACTGAAAACAATCTCAACCCTTCATCTTTCCCACAGTTTCCATGAAAGTAATCTGCTGTTGATTTTACTAATGCCATTATTCTCTTTTCTTGTTCAAGCATCCATGAAATCTCCTTCTCTGCAGTCTCCACAAAACCCGACAAAATCAACCAAAATTCATCACATTCTTCATCTTCCGATTGTTGTTCCAAGTTCTTCATATCAGTGTTCAATGACTCGCGTGCTTTAACAAGCCCGCGGGCAAGCTTTGAAACTGAATTGGTTAACCCGTCTGCATCAATGATTGCTGCTTTTGTTACGTTTTCGAGCTCGCTACCTAACCGTGAAACCACATCGAGACCGATTCTGCAGTAATGTTCGTCTGCTGGTTCGTTAGATGTGTCTAGATCGTTGGTTTCAATTGGGATGATGGTTTTGTTGTTGTCTTTATTGGCTTTCACCGCACGTATGCCTTCACCGCGCATGATTTCTTGAACTACGAAGTGCAAAAGTGTTGTTTTACCGTCGATTCCTTTAACATCTGAGAGTTTTAAGAGGGTGTCGAGTTTGAACGCTTTTGCACTCCCGCGAAATGTTCCAACGTTCATTCGGTTCCCTGTTTTTAGTACTGCTTCGAGTAGTTTGAGGAATAATTGGCTTTTTTTGAGTTCCACACAAGCAGCCTGTGGAGTTTTAAGAAAGAAAGGAAATATAAACATCAGCAGATATTATATAAAACTTTTGATTAGCAGTTGGGTAACCCACTAATAGTTTCAGTCTATTGTTATATATATACAATATATACAAGAGTTGATTTCAAAATTAGTCTTTGTAAAACTTAATAAAGATGCAACAGAAGTTGATACTAGAACCCGATATGTGAAAGTTAACTGTATATAACTATATACTATTTATTAAGACTATGTGTTATGGTCGGGCTGCGTAAGGGCGTGGAGTATGACGCGTCAGTGCCACGCAGGAGAGAGAAGAGG
>WOUH02000041.1:7796342-7825107 GCA_009936405.2 Stevia rebaudiana | reverse complement strand
AAGCTTAGAGGCCAAAGTTTTTGGGACGTGGCTCCTAAGCATAGTATGAGTTGGGGGTGGAGAAAGTTACTCTCTATTCGGCCTATTGTTCGGCCGCATGTGACTGTGCGTGTTGGTAATGGCATCTCTACTAAGGTGAGTTACCGCTATTTGGAGAAAGTTACTCTCTATCCGGTAATGGCATCTCTACTAAGGCCGTTGGTAATGGCGCTACGTAGCGTATAGGTGAGTTACCGCTATTTGGAGAAAGTTACTCTCTATCCGGCCCATTTGTTCTGTTTCCTCTTGCATTATATTTTTTCTTTCTTTTTACAAGTTTATTTTTTTGGAGATTTAGAAAGGACAAACCAACTGTTCATAGGTAAATGAGTTGTGATTTTCATCTCCTTAATAAATGTAGGTTGATTTTAAACTGCTAAAAGGATTCTTAGTTGAGCCAAACTAGGCATACGCACAATGCGTCACTTTCAGATTAAATTTTATGTGAAAAGTAGTACTCTGTAATTGTTCAAGTTATGTATAAAACCAACTGCAAAAAGATAATGCACAAATATGTTATGTAGATCCCGAAATTAAGATACCTGGAATCCGGGTTAGGTGCTTATTTTAATAATGAAGGTTACAACTATAGCAATGTGACATATCTTGTATAATTAAATTAATAGGAAATCATAATCTTCGTTGAAAAGAGAGACATATGATGGTTGATTTAGCAGCAATACATTTTGCCCTCTGAGATTTACTTAATTTAATAATGATAAAAGCAAACGGATTGTGGGAATTCACCTTTGCTTGAATGATTCATACGGGAGGTAGATTGCCTTTAAAGTCTCCCTCAAAACCCTAAGATCCGATTCTCCAAAAAGGTGTTGTACATTTCTTGCAAAACTTCCCGTCATGTTGTGTAAATCAATTAATGCGTCTAAATGTTTAGTATGCAATTTAACACCTTTTGCCATGTCTCCAGATAAGATATCTAATACACCTGAAACCATAACATGGAACTTAAGTGTATGATAATGCAACATGCTTCAATCTAATGATTATGAATAGTGGGATATTGCATGATACTGTGTAATAACATTTAAGATGGATAAAACATAAAGGAATAAACCTAAACATAAAAAAAAAATTCAGATTACAACCTTTGGCTAATGCTTTCGTTTCAGGGACTACATCTCCGGTTGCAAGGTTGATGCGGGAAACAAAACTGGCACCCACAGCCACCATTGCTTCAATTAATAATTTTGGGACAAGAGTCTTGTAATCTTCTGGAAAAGCAAGCATAGACCTGAAAAAGTATAATGTAATTAGTAATTTAAATCAAAGTTTGACTTTAATACAGTCAGTGTGGATACAACACCCTTAAAATCAGACGTTTATCATGAAATTTTGTAATCCATTGAGTCCTATAGAAGAAAAGATTTACCATTTCCATTCCTGTTCAAGATAAAGTAATAATTCATCATAAAAACTCGGCAGCCAACTGGGAAATGTAACTATTATAGGAAAACTTGATTGATAATCATGGGAACTTGAAATACTTTCACTTCCGGTTTTCATACATTGTTGTTTTAACTCATAATCCTCCCAAAGCTTCCCTATAAACTTTAGATGAACTTTAGTATAGTGATTCTCCAATGACTTGTATCTTCCGATCCTAATGAGAATTTCCCTCAAATCTTGTGCAATATTAACCTAAATCAAGGGGAAAAAAAAAGAGCACTTATAGCGTCACATCATAACTTTTATTAGAAAACTTGTAATCCATATTGAACCTTGTGATTGGTTATTGCATCTGTCAGGCGGGGTTGAACCATTGAATCCAGTCTGTCCTCTAAAACTTCAAGCTGCTTTCTGATATTTGCAAATTCAGCAACCTGAAAGAAAATGAGGAAATAAACCATATTTATATATATTGGGACCTTTTTACTAAAACAAATCATTTGCAGAAATTTAATTTTTACCTCTCCAACAGCATTCAAGCAACGCCTCATGTTGGCCAAGGTTTCTGCTGCACGTGGAAGATCATTGCTGGCAAAAACGTCCTCCACAGTGGAGCTTAACTGAGTCAGTCCTGCAGCATCCTATAAATTTAAAACAAAATCAAAATCTTGGAAACATGAAGATATGGTGACATAATAATAAAAAAAGAAAAACTAAAATGAAACTGATGAGTTCAAAGGAGTTATGTATAATTTAACCTGCAGTGTTTCATAAGCAGCTTCCATTCTCTGCTTCACTATATCGACTTTCGCAAGGGTAGCTATTGATTCTGCTGATGAACCCTCAGCCTATGGATAGCAAAAAAGTATTTAAAACAAATAACACTCAAGATTAACATCATAAACAATATTTAAATTCATGGTATTAGTATCCACTTGCTGTTTCACCAATTCTAGCCATCTTCCCTATGATGAAACGGATCTCATTTACAGGGATGGAGTACACTGACATATCCAACACATCATTTTTAATTGCTCATTTTGTTAAATGCTTCAACTAGTTGAAGTGAACATTATACCAAATGCCTATAGCATATGTCAAAGTAGAATGTACAAATGATGCTTACTGACATTTGGTTCATATAGAAAGTATATAAACATGAATACTACCCAAAGGTACACCAATGTTGGCTCAACCTTGTCAGGGGCCTAAAGTGCATAATTGAGGTTTTTATGATAAAACTAATTATTTTGTTCATATTCCTAAAAATAATTTACAATCTTTAATAGGATTTAATAAAGCATAAACCGCAATCAAAATTGATCACGACTCTAAACAGCATAAACGCCCCTAGATGTCACTAGGTACATCTCTGAAACGTCAAAACTCCAAGATAACCCCAATATAACAGCAGCATTGCACAATTAGCATATAACAATGAAATTACTGTGTGAAAGAATAGAGTTATGCACTCCGAAAAAATTTCAAACCTAAAACAGCTAAACAATCACATGTCATGCAATCAACACTGAGATCTTACTTTTTTAAGCTTAAGGAGGATTGATGCGACGGACTGACGGAGAGAGAGAGCGTCGTCTTGGAGGCGAATGACGTCACGAGTGGCGCGAGGGACACGAAGGATCGCGGCGGAGCTCTGTTCCTCGAGTGAAGCGGCGATCTCCTCCGACACCATCTGTAGCTTCATCTCGAGATCCACTAGGTGTTTGTCTAGTGGATCCTGAGGTTGACGTGACTGGCAAGCATTGTTTATCCATTTCTTGGCGTCGAATATCTCGTCCGAGAACGATCCCAGATCTATCATCATCTTCTCCGGTAACTTCAAGTTCTTTCAGTCGATGAACGATGAACCAACTATATTTGGTGGTAAGTTCTTTCACTATGATCCCTACAGTTTAGGATTATTGTAATATATACTTTTAGTTTGGCATTCAAGTTAGTGGTTATGATCAAATAAGGTGGTCCTTAGACCATGTGTTATGGTCGGGCTGCGTAAGAGCGTGGAGTATGACGCGTCAGTGTCATGCAGGAGAGAGAAGAGGTTATGGAAAATGGGTGTAATGGGTGAGTGGTAGAGAGAGAAATGGGTAAAAAATAGGAGGGTGAGGTGGTATTTTATTATTGGTTGAAAAATAAAAAAAGAATAAATGGGGCCCACCACAACACACAACCTGCCTTTCTTCTTCCTCTCCACGCCGTGGAGTTCTCCACGCCAAAAGCAACCACGCCGGCCCACGCCCACCGCGTGGCGGTGTTCCGCGGCGTCGTGGGGCGTCGACGCCCATTTCCACGCCCATAACACACAGTCTAAGTGTTCGATGAGTTAATTACATCCACTGTTGTAAGTTTGCAACTATAATCAATTCTAAAAAGACCTTTATGGTAGCAAACAAACAAACAAAAGACCTTTACGGTAGCTATAATGTTAAAAAAACACAAATAATAACCTGATGGGGGAAAAACTTAATTACTCAAGTAAACTTTAATCATCCATGTAGGCGGTTGAAAAAACTTAACTAATAGCCATTGAAAATACTTCTTTTTACAAAAAAAGAAATTTTTTTTTGGAAATAACTTAAATTTTATAAAACTAATTTCAAGAAGGTTATAAAACTAATTAGACTTTAGGTAGCGATCAACCTTTTAACCCATAACTTTCAATCCAATTGACCCGATTAAAACAAATTCTAACCTCTAAAGTTTCAAATGATTCTTTAATGTTTGCTTCCTCATCTTGAAGTGTGCACATGAATAACAAAGATTCCAACCTCTTAAAAGCATACGGTATTTCAACTAACGCTTTTAAAAATCTTTCTGCAGGTCCAAGTTTACTAAGATCATCACTATACAGCCTTAGTTTCAGTTCTTCTTCACTTGTCGGTGCCATTTTCAGCAAAGTTTGAACTATTTCTATTGGAAGCTCATTTCCTATTTAAAAAAACCCACCAATAAATTTAAAATATTATTTGAAAAACAAACTCAATATTTTCAAAACCAGAAAGACGGAAAGATTTACCTTCTACAAGAGCAGCAGAAACTTCTTGTGTTGTCACATTTAATGCTTTTAGAAGAATAGACAAGTTTTGCGCTTTTTTCGGATCGATGATTTGAACAAAATGCGTCTGCGATTCTTTTGCTGGAGTGTTCTTCGTGTCTTGATCTTTGTCTTTTCCGGGTGCGTTATAACCAAACAAGCTTTCAATCATTTCTTCATTGAACCTAACAATGTTCATATTCAGAAAGATTACAGAAATATGAGTAGATGTTAAAGAAGTGAAAGAGAGAAATGACTTACTGAAATGATCCTGATTTAATTTTATCCCAAACCATTTGTTGATCAGGTTTAGCCATAACTTTATCCCAAAAGAACGGTTTAAGTTTGGCTTTAGAAGCATCGGCTGGATCTGCACCTGCACCTGCACGACGCGGTGGTCTGATGCTTGCACCTAACCGTCGAGGTGGCGGTGGTGGCCCACTTGTACTTTCTCCTGTTTTGGGTGGTGGTGGCGGTGCTTCTCCTCCTCCAATAGGTGGTGGTGGTGGAGATTCTCTTCCTGTAGGTGTTAGCGGCAGTGGTGGCGGCGGCGGTGGCGGCGGTTGTGTTTGTTGAGGTGGCAGTTTAGGTGGCGGCGGGTCAGAAGGTGGTCCAGGCGGGGTGGAAGTTGACGGAGCAGTGACGGGTGAAAAAACAGGAGAATTTATATTCACTGATGGTTTCTGTGGAGAAGATTCTGTCCCGCCAACCGGAGAATCTGTTTTTACACCAGAAGGGCGAATAAAAGATTCTATCTTTCCGGTGGGGCGTAAAGACGATTCTGCCCTTACGGCTCTAGGCTTTAGAGTATGTTTTAAGGACGATTTCACCCTTCCAACAGGAGGGTTCGTGGAAGAATCCACAGAAACATTCATCTGCAGACCTGAATCAACATCCGTCTGTCCGTTTGTTTGATTCTCTGTATTCCCATTTTTACCCTTGGAGTTTACCGACTTCTTTGAACCACCTGCAAGTTTAATCCCGACCCACATCAATCAAAAACAAATATGAATCGAAATAGCATCAAGTTCACATTAGAGTTAGTTACACAAATTGTCCCTATGGTTTGCGGAACAAGGGTTTAAAATAGCAGGTTTGGATTTTAAACATTCAGTTTGTAATGGATTTGAATATTAAGGCTAACTTCAATTAAATTAAAGTGAAATGACCAAAATACCCTTTGACTTTTTTACTAGTCAAAGGGTATTTTGGTCATTTCACCCTAGTTCAACAGAAAAGTCAAACGAAAAGATAGCCTTGATACCCAAACTTGTTACAAAATTAAAAAGCATAAAACAAACCTGTTACTGTAAACAGTCAGTGCTAAAACTATTACTTATCGCAAACCATAGGGACCATATGAGTAATTAACTCTTTTTTTTTTGTTATTATATACCACTAGTTGGTTTCTTGCCCCTACTTAAGCTTAGAAGAGGTCTTTCATCATTTTGAATGCCAGCAATACCATAGTTCCTAACATAACAATAAAAAAGAAAACATGCAACACATAGTGTCACAATTGCAGTAACGATTACAGCAACAATAACCGTTCCTTGGCTAACACTATCAGCCAACCTGCGTCTTCTAGAAGCGTTGTCGGGTTTGTCTAAAAACGACACCAAATACTCAAGATACCACTTTCTTGTAAGCTTATCTTTTCGGGATTTTGATAAAATGATTCGTTTATCTCTTAAGCAGTCTAGTATGGTTTTCTTGACATGAGGATCTTGAACAATTATAGCTTTTAATATTCTTTCTTTTCCTACAAGTGTTTTATCATCATCACAGTATTGAAGATCTTGGAAATCTTCCATATAATAACCCAATTCTGCTCCACATTTCACCCATAATAGTTCTGCCTGCAGTCAATTAGCTTCATCAGATCTTAATCACCAGCAAACTTTACTACTTTAGCACAAGATTTGACTTTCAGATAATAAGTATCACATGACAGATGATTAATGTAAATCAGTTCATATGATAGATTGATCGCAGCTAGTTTGATGAACTTAGTTCCTTAAGTTGTTTTCAAACAAGTATATTGAAATTTTCACAAACACCTGGTGGGCACGAATCAAGCTCACATGTAAACAAAAATAATAACATTTGATCATATTGATTACAAATTAAGCTCAAAGTAGTAGCACAAGTAGTGTTGTACCGTGTCCTCATCCATTGTTTCATCCCAATCGATTCTATCATCACCATGCAGTTGTTGGTGATCTTTGTCTAAATCTACAGCCTCTGCCAAAGGGTAAAGTAGAATTATAATCGACACAATTGAAATCACCCCTTTGGCGCGCATTTTCTCTTGAATCAACAATTCGAATCATTTCAAGAAACGATAAAAGCCGAACCAAAAGAACATGATCGCAGAAAGCATTGAGCATCGTCAATAGAGTTGTTTTTTAAAGATCGAATAAGGTTCAAATTATGTGTTATCTGCCTAGAGTTGTCTAATTGAACAAAATAATACGATCAAACTCTAGATCAACCAAATTCTCGATCAAACCCTATCAACCAAATTCTCGATCAAACCCAAACCCTATGATCAGAATACTAGCTTCAAATCTGATCAATGTACAAAGATTCCGATGAATGTCGTCTTCCGGAAAAAGCGAATCGGTAGAGCATTTCAAGGATAAACAATGCTTAACATTGAATGAAATTAACACGACGGAGATTTCACGGCGGTCGGCCGGTGGCGGAGGGGAAGCATAAATTTGTGGTCGGGATCCGATCGTTTTCTCCCAGTTTTTGCGGTTTTTTCTATATGAAAGTACGTAATAATTTGCTAGCGTATGTAAGCCTTTTGGAGCCAATTTTCTTTTTGCAAATATATGGGATTTATTTATTTATTTTAACTAGAATCTAAGTATCTAACTAACTCCTAATACAAATTTATTTGGTCAATGAAATAAATAAATGGCGCTTTTTAAATACTACATCTATCTTTCTTAACGTCGTTTTCACGTACCATGTATGTTGTCTGAACTGGGTCCACCGAGAAACGGTGAAACAGACGCCTGGGAACCCCGTGTAATAAGTAAACCCTCACCTCCATCATAACCGAACCCGGGATAAATCCCAAGCTGGTCCATCTGGTGTCATTTTAAATTTGTCCCAAGTGAGATTCGAACCCATAACCTCCACATTGGAAGGTGAAGCTCTTATCAATTGAGAAATTTGTTGGACTCTTCTACATCTATTACAAACCTTTATATACTGCTGTTTCTCAAGGATAATGCTTTTAGAAACTTGGTATAAACCATTTCATTTTTAGTGTTACGAACTTATAGTGAAGTTCTCATTTGATCGAAATAGACGCGTTCACGGTTGAATATCTTGACTGATACAAGAAGTAATAAATCAAACAACATGGTTAATGGTCGTAATCGTATATATGAGCAATTTATGCACAAGATAAACATACTTGGGGATGTAGCTCAGATGGTAGAGCGCTCGCTTAGCATGCGAGAGGTACGGGGATCGATACCCCGCATCTCCATTTTTATTCGTATTTTGAACTATTTTGCAAATCGCATTTAAAAGGAAAGTGAGAAAATGATCAATAATTTATTTTCGGCATAACAAATCAACACACAAACTATGTATCAAAACTGCAACATGAAATCCATACTGATTTAAACAGACTCATTATGGTCTCTTAGATAAATTATACATAGTATCATGATGAAAACCTAAAAGTTGTAACATCCACCTTTCTAACAGTGACTTAAAAGGATATTACAACATTTAGGAATTTTAATAAATTATGTGTAACCCTCAACCTTCAATAAAATAAATTGAAGAGGAGATGTTATCCACCTATAGCAAATTGCAATTGTAATGAGTTAGATTTAAGTTATCTGCAACCCTCATCTATTCTAGCATATTTTGATTGAAATTTTTTCTTTAATAAATAAAATGAACACTCTAAAAAAAATAAAAATTATTACAAAATATTTTGGGATTTAACTAAGTCCTGACAAAAAATTACAATGAAAACCTAAATGTCAAACCCAAAAGTATAAACTACAAAATAAATTAATTTTTCGTTTGTGTTATGCGGTTGCTGTTAGTGCACAAATGCACAATAGTTGGTGGTGTGAATTGTGAAATGACAAGACGATGGTGGAGACATATTTGGATTTTGGACATGGTGGCGATGACAATATAAGATAGAATTAAACAAATTAACTTAAAGCTGACATATATGAACATGATGGCGATGACCAAAAAAATAAAATAAACATCAGTGCTGACATATAAACACTCATGTTTAGGTGAAAGAAACATGAATAAAAGCAAATACGGTTGGTGGGTCGATATAAAGACTGGAATGTTAGCATAAACCCGTAGTTTATTAACAAGTATTAGTCTATATTTTTCTATTATGCATGACCTTATAAAAGCTACAAAATAAGGTAATCCTTTAGCAGAACACATGCAATAGTTATGATGAGTGTATGATAAAAAAACAAACTTGGTGCATGAGACTTTTTAATACACGGTATCTATCAAAAGGATATCATGTCAACTAGTACGCGCTAAACATATTCTTACCCAGTATTTTTGCAAAAAGTTGCTTTCATGATTCAAATTCATGACTTAAGGCCATAATACAACCTTATTAGAGTTAAGTGTGGTATATAGAACATTTGATGGATAAACACCCAACCTCATAAATTGATAAAATATCAAGATGCCACAAGTCATTTAAACGTTATGAGTTATGACGTAGTTATAATTAGGGGTGTCATATAACTTATAATATCAGAGTTAATCCTAGACTTTAGAAGACTTGAGATTCAATTAATTGGGTCGGGCTAACTTTAAAAAAGTTACGAAGGCCTAGGCCCAAGTGATTCAGGCCAGGCCCATTCCATTGTCGACGGTGTAAATGTGCAATGCAAGTGTGCAACAGCAGACAACACATCAGAGATTAGGGTTTTACAAGCGATTGAAGCTTTCTCTGATTATCAATTAACTTGCTGGACACAACTGAATGATCGGATCCGGAGTCGGAAAATGTCAGGTGCAACTCAGTCATTCAGCGGAAATCTTAAGGTATAGCTCCATTTCTTTGATTTTGAATTTGTTTATTATCATTTGAAGATTGATAGTTTATTGTTAACTGCTCGTCAGCGTAATTATCGTAACTTGATTTAAAGAAAAGATGATTGGAAGGGAAGAACATATGAAAATTTTGAGAGAAACAGAGATATATCAAAGTGGTGATGTAGAGGACATTGAAGAACTTTAGGGTTTATGCATAATTCATAATTATATTAGTATTTAATGTTTGAATATTAGACACTATTATTAGATTATTGTTATATTAGATCTAATTTGTTAAACATAATCACAGTCTTCAATTTCTAAGGCTTCCTGTTACTTAGTCGAAGAACTAATTATTCATGTCATGTTTTGATGCTGATGTTGTTGCTGTTTGTTGATGTATCATAAAATTGCTACATAGTTTTATTAAGAAGGATAATCTTGATGTTAGTTATGCAGGTTCTTTTAAAAAAATTCCATTAAAATATGAATAATGATGTATATATGGCAAGTATATTTAGTTTTACCACATGCAAGTTATTAATGACATGTGAGAGATGAGAATTAGTTGCTAATGTTGAAAGTTAGTTTGTTGCTATAATTGTGTGCGTGAGAGTTCAGATTTAGTGTGGTCAAGTACATATTTTAAGCTGCACCTTAGTAGTGATTAACCACTTAAACAACGTTTAAATGTTATTGAACAACGTTTTAATTACTCTATTGTATTGAAAAAATAACTCAGAAGTTGTTTAATGGAAAGATGTCGGTTATTGTTTTTTGGAAATATTTATTTTTAACGGTATTGACCATCAAACGTGTGAATCATCAGTTGTCATTAACCTTAGTTGCCAGAAGCTGCATCAAATAACTCTTCTTTTTGGTTAATAGATATTAAAAAAAAAATTAGTAATTTTTTAATAGCATTTTACACAAAACTCACTCGTTGCAGAAAGCGGTTGCTGGTATAAGACGTATTAATTTGGAAGGATTGAGATGGAGAGTTTTTGATGCCAAAGGCCAGGTACCTTTATAAAATATCATTTTTTTTACCTTTTGGTATATCTGTATAAAATATTATTTTTATTATACAAATAAATAAATGATTCTTACACTTTTATGCAGGTCTTGGGGAGATTAGCATCACAAATATCTACAGTGGTTCAAGGAAAAGATAAACCTACATATACACCTAATCGCGATGATGGCGATATGTGCATTGTGGTTAATGCTAAAGATATATGCGTAACTGGTAGAAAACTTACTAATAAGTATTACCGATGGCACACCGGGCAAGTATCAGTTTTTTTTTAATTCATTTTTTTGCTTGCAACGGTGCTAAATGGGTTGATGGGTCAAACTTGACACTAACTTATATCTGAATCCAAAAATCGTGTCAGATATATGAAACTGAACAACACACAACTACAAAAGTATGCTGATTGACACAAGTATGACCGTTTAACCCAAATTTTTTTTTAAAAATATTTTTGCATACTTTTAATATAATTTATGAATTTACAACAAATAAAAGAGCAAATTTGTTTAATTTTAAACCATAAAATTTGATTCTTTAATTTTTTTGCATTCTTTTACTTAAGAGATATAAATTTACAAAAAAAAAAACACAAATGTGTCAAATTTTCAACCACAAATTTCGATGCTTGTTTTCTTTTAAATTCTATACGCGGGAATATAACATCTGACCAATTCGAATCTTGACTAATAAGCTATAACACTTCATTTAAATTATTAAATTAAATGGTCGAACCCCCCAAGTTGACCCGCACCATACCCGTTTTAGTAAACATGGTCTCGGGTTTGACCTAAACATGTTTAGACTAAATCTAATTTTTATTCTAAATCCATGAATTTCGTGATACGTTTGTTTTAAAATTTCACACATCTGCTAATATCTCATGTTATTAATTTACAGGTATATAGGACATCTTAAGGAAAGAAGTTTAAAGGATCAGATGGCTAAGGATCCTACAGAAGTCATCAGGAAAGCGGTTTTGCGTATGCTTCCAAGAAATAAACTGCGCGACGTGAGTTTATTTCAATTTTGAATATTTTCTATTTACTACTATTATTTTTTTTATTATTAATATATTTTTTTTATTGTGTTTTACAGGACAGAGATAGAAAACTGAGAATATTTTCAGGCAATGAGCACCCGTTTGGTGACAAATTACTTGAGCCATTTGTGATGCCACCTAGACAGGTTCGTGAAATGCGTCCGCGTGCTAAACGGGCCATGATTCGGGCCCAGAAGAAAGCAGAGCAACAAGAAGGTGGTGAAGTTATAAGAAAAGGTAAAAAGAGAGAAGAAGAAACAGTGTTGACCACCTGAAATTGTTGACCTGTCAATGGGTGATTTGGATGTCAAACTTGAACCATGTGTTCGTACCATATTTTCACCTTGGTTTAACTTTTATCCTCAACGGTTCGGTCTTTTGAATTGTTAATTGTTAATTGTTATAAGTTTTAATTTAGACATGGTGATTTGAATTTTGTATGGCATATTATGCCTTTTTTTCTCGTTGAAACGCAACCGATTCACACAGACCCAACTCGTCATTTTCATGTTGTGTTGAAACTTTTTTAATAAACCTTTAGCTCAGTTCTTCAAAAACAACTTCCAAGGGTATTCACAGTAGATTCTGTATTTAGTGTGAGAGGGTTTTCCTAATTGTTTGGTAGAGGAGAGAGCAAACGTAATGATGTTATTCTAATAATTTTTTAAAGTAGTGGTAAGTCAATGAGGAGAAAAAATAATGATAAATGTATAAAAATGAGCTTCACTTACATTGTGTCCACATCATTAAGGATATCAAAAGGATTCGTGATATACTGGATTGATCCGTGATATACTGGATTACTTGTGTGAGTGAGTTTTGTCACGTAAGTAAAAATATCACCAACAGGGAATTAGTACATTGGTATCTTGGGGTGTTTTAAGGTGTTCTCTTTGTTGAAGGTTGAGGGTTCGAGTCCCTTGGTGAACATAGTGTAGTATGATTAGGATTAGATTAATTTGCCATTTAAAAGAATACCAATCTTCATCTATAAGACGGGCATATACAAATCATCTAAAAACCCAAGATCTTATGATTTTATAAGTATATATTTGTTTTGGTACGTAAAGTCTGTAACGTATTATTTTGACCAAACCCAAAGGACGTAAAATCCAAGTTACTATTATTAGATAAATTTTGTATATTCTTTACACTATATTATTTAGTTATTTAAATCACAACTTTAAATAAAAAATATATATTATCTAAATATATATATAGAATAAAATACATACATAATTTGAACAATATGTTTATTTAGGGTTGTGAGCCTACTTGAGCTTGAAGTGAAGCTCAAGCTTAGACTTGTTTATTTATCAAAATTAAATAAAAAGCTTGAGTTCTTTTAAGTTTAGTTCACCTAAGTGTGGTTCACTTAGACTATTTATCGAGCCGATATCTAGTAATAGAAGTTATGATCATTGATCAACTTGTTTAGCAAATACACATAAAAATAACATTTGGTACGCTTTTATTGACATTAATCCCAAATATACGATAACGTGTACCACTGAAATAACTATATTGAGACGACACCTTACCAACTTCTCACCGGAGATGAACGCCGGTGACTAAAATTCTTACATACTTTCTTTATTTCCCGTTACATCTTCACCGGAAATTCACTGACTGTGTGTCGTTCCGGAGATGGTTTCCCCGGAGAACACGAATTGGATCTACGACTACGGGTTGATCGATAATGGTGTTGTTCCCGGCGGTAAGTTTCTTACTCCGGCTTCTGGATCCAGCTGGCCCATGCTGGCCCCGTTGAATGGTTCATCAGCCAACCCTAGGTACGTGTAAATTCGTTATCGGATTTTGTTAATTGTGCAATTGACCTAATTTGCTGACACTTGATTATAATTGGATGAATTGATCGAGGGGTTTTCTTGTGCTGGTGTAGAAATCTGAGAAATTTAGGGTTTTTTGTGTTTTTGCGTGTAGCTTGTGCCAGTTAATTGGCTAATTTTGTAAAGATATTGGAACATCGATGGAATTTGGGATTGTAGAATAGAGAGCTGTATAAGTGTATAACCGATTATCAACTACTTTATGCTTAGAATTCATTTTATGATTCTCTTACATTACTGTCCTGTAAAATCAGAAAAGGTTGATTGGTATGTGAAAAGTATTTGATTAGACAGATGATTGAAATTGCCTATGATAAGAGGATAATCAGCTTATAAAAATAAGCAGATAATCTGTTTAAATCTGCCAATGCAAACACTCTCTAGGTTTGTAGTTGTTCTAATCTTCTGCAGATGAAAATTAAATGTCATGAGTCATCAACAGAGTCCCAATGTCCTTGTTTTTTAAAAAATCATCTGAAGTTATCATAACATCCAATATTTACTATGCATTTTTTTTTATGTTTAGATAAGTTTGCTGTTTTTTTCAATTGGTTTACTCATATCTTCTTCTTACTTGTTTATTCTTGCTTTTAGTCTTGAATGTGATGGCTCGCTTGCAGATTCAGATGGCTGTAAGGAAACTGGTTCAAAAAAGCGGTAAATATTGTTCTTCCGCTTTCCAAGACTTTTAACCAAAATGAACTTATTTTCTAGTCGTAAACTATTTATTTATTTATAATTGTGTGTTCTTTTTAAATTGTCCACCATGTAGCTGTGAAAATTATTTCATTGGACAATGCTAGTAAGAAAAGAAATAAATAGAACAATTTAATATACTTCACATATGCTTAACCTTCTAATCTTCTATTAACATATATAAAAAATGATATTATTTTTGTTGACAAAAAAATTAAGCATTTTGTGTACAACAGGGGAAGGACTGAATTGTGCAATGGTACAAGTTCCAAAGCACGCAGAGAGAAATTGAGGAGAGATAAACTAAACGACAAGTATGCCATAATGTCTTCTTTTAATCTTTAGCAAATGTTTGATTTGACGGTTAGGATTTGAGAGTATTAATTTGATAATGTTTGGTATAAGGATGTTAAATGTTAATATTAACATTTAGGTTTGTTGAATTGGCTTCAATTCTTGAACCTGAGGGACCCACTAAAACAGATAAAGCTGCTATTTTGGTTGATGCTGTGCGAGTGGTGACTCAATTAAAATATGAAGCGCGAAAGCTGAAAGACTCGAATTCAGATCTCCAAGAGAAAATTAAAGAGCTCAAGGTAATAACAATACCATAATTTGTTTAACCAGGTCAAATTAATATATTTAATTAAACGAATTGAATGGTTAAACAAGTTGAAAGCCTTCCAAAGTGTTTTTTTTTAACCTTTTTATGCATGCAACTTCCTAAAGTTTTTTATTCAAAGATTCGATTAATATTGCATAATATTGTTTTTTTTTTTAATGTAAATACGCATACTAAAATTGACCCATTTCAAGTTTTACTCGTTTTGACCCATGACACTGCCATAGCATTTTTATTCAAAGATAAATATATACTGTATTAATATTGTTTTTTAATAAATTTAAATATTTTCGAAAACTTGAGTGAAACTCAGCCCATACCAAAATGACCCGTGTAAACTTTTATCTTAAAACCCTTTTTGACCCATTATCTGACGTGGCCATCTTGTATTAACCTCCTAAAGCATTTTTGTGCAAATATTAGATTTTTACTGTAATTGTCGTGTCATCATGTTTAAAATTTATATGATTGGAATTATATTGTAAAACTGCTGTTTTTGTAATCTAATTATTTATACAAAGAAATATTGCAGCTCAACTCAAACCAAACCAAACCCAACCCGACCCATACTTAAAAGTAACTCACAACCTCCTAAAGCATTTTTGTCTAAAGATTACTATAAAATATTAATATAATTGTTTTTATTATCGACCCGCTCATCTTGCCACTTGTACTTATTTTATCATAAATTTTACTAACTCACTTGATGTGTGTAGTCTGAGAAAAATGAGCTCCGGGATGAAAAGCAGATGCTAAAAGCCGAGAAAGAAAAACTTGAGCAACAAGTTAACTCGATGAACACGCAAGCTAGTTTCTTTGCACCGCCACCTGGCATCCCGGGTGCGTATCCAACCGCCATCTCAGTCGCGCAACACCAACCGATGGGAAATAAGTTGGTTCCAGTTATAAGTTACCCTGGAATGGCTATGTGGCCATTTATGCCACCTGCTGCGGTTGACACCTCACAGGATCATGAGCTTCATCCTCCGGTCGCGTAATTTGGGTTCTTAAGATTACACAGTTTGTCATTGTTTTGTAACTGTTAGGTGTAAGTTATGGTATATCGTATTTTCTAAGTTGTGACATCTTTAACAAGTGAAGTGTGTTGGTTTTTTTTCAATGTTCAATGCTGTTTGCTTATATGTCATTCGGTTAAAATCATAAATTTGATGGTGAAGGGCGAGGTAAATATGGTATCAATCTTTGTTGTTGCTTGAAGACTTCTTGTAGTGTTGTAATGTGGATACAACAAAGATGGTGGTTGGTTATGGTTGTGGTGGCGTTGATTGAGTTGATTACGGTGGCAATGGGCTGGTGGTTGTGGTGCTGATTGGTGGTACTTTTGGTGGTGTTGGTTGGTGGCTGTTGCGGTGGTGGTGATCCTTGGTGGTTGTTGCGGAGGTGGTGATAGTTGATGGTTGTTGCGGCGGTGGTTGGTGATTGTTTTGATGGTGGTGGGTGTTGATTTGAACAAAGTTAATGTTCTTATAGTTTTTTTTATTGGTATAAAGCTTTATTAACCAAACATGAATTCATTACATGAAACATCATCCAAGATTTAGCTTTCTTATAGTATTTGTACTAGATGTTTTTTGTACTGTATTTTTTTGTTCTAATTTTTTTTTTGTGCTGGAGTTTTTTTCTTGTACTGGAATTTTAATCGGTACTGGATTTTTTTGTACTGAGATTTTTTTTGTACTTGACTTTTTTGTATTTGATTTTTTTGTATAAGATTTTTTGTAATGATTTTTTTTTTGTACTGGATTTTTTTGTAATAAATTTTATTGGATCTTTTTTTTACTCGACCTTTTTTGTATTGGATTTTTTTGTATAGGATTTTTTGTACCGGATTTTTTGTAGTGAATTTTATTTTGAACTTAATTCTTTTGTACTAGATTGTTTTGCATTAAAGATTAACGACCAACAAGTATTCTCAAGTTTTCTGTTTCTTTATGGTTCTCCAATTAACATTTCCTATAACATGTAAGAGGTCAAGATTGCCAGCATATTAGAAAACCAACAGGTAAAATATAATATCTAGATACCATCCACTTGTCTACTCAATTCTCTTACAAGTTTTTATCTAGATAAGATAAGATCTCCTCCAAGTGGATTTTTTATTATTATTTTGGACTTTCTTAAATTAATCCAGTGGCACCCATTGGATATTTTTTTATTTGTGGAATAGCATTAAGTTATTAGTTTTCTATGCCTATCATATATTATCTATTTGTTCTATTATTATTTTCATCTTGTTTGAATCTCCCTTTTCTTGTGTATCAATATGCCTGAGATCTTACTAAAGTTCAATCTGTTGTATGATATTTACTCTTGATCCCGTTTTCAAAACTCTTTTGCGCTAGAAATTAAACTTGAAACATGAGACCAAATACTGATTGTACACAAATTACAACCATCCTCCAATAGAAACTAGTGATAAAGAACGAACTCATAAACTGACTGCAAAAGGTCCTCAATGCACTCGATTTAGTTACTCATCATTTTAGCAATTAAGCAGAGTGTGTGTATGTCTAACAATGGCATTATTCTATAAAACCACAACAGTCTTTCGTGATCAATAACAAATAAACATAAAAAAAAACAACCAAATTGAAAAGTTGCACATGATGCTACCAATTATCCACATCATTTTACAACTCATTATTATGGTTATTTTGGGCGTTATTTACAAAGTCCGTCCTTAAAACAACAAACATTAGCACAATCTCCACACCTCACAAATAAAACCCTCGTTATTCTTTACATTACGAACAAACCACCATCGTATAGACGTAAAACCCGTGCCTGCAAACTAAACACAAGAAAAATAGCAATATTTTGTCATGTGAGAAACATACAATATAGGAACCAAATTCAACCCGTTAATGTAAAAAAAATAATAATAAAACAGGTTTACTTGGTCTAATTTGATGCTAACGGGTCAAAGTGTCAAACAAGTAAAACTTGATTCTTTTCAATTAAACGGAAACGGGTTTAAAAGTAACTCATGACATAATGAATGCTACAAAATATTTCCACTATAAAGAAAATAGATGTTAGTGTAATAATAGTTTCCAAAAGTTGTATTCTAAGGTAATCTTCTCAGTAAATAATTTTTTAACTCAGAAGATATAAAGGTCAATATGGTCAGACTTACCAACATGTCATCATCTCAACTGATTAAACGCATCAGGTTACCTTAAATAAAAACTCCAATATTTTTTATGGTTCTTTTTTAGTGAAAACAAAAATGTATACCCAAAAACAAACCAGACCAAAGTAGGATTACTTTTACCGAGTCAACCCAACCCAATTTACCATACTTCCTGATCTGACCTGCTTTAACAAGTCTTGAAACTCTGTTAGTTTTAACCAACACACCGGTTTGACTCATTTTTTAACACAAACTCTGTTAGTTTTAACCAACACAACGGTTTGACCGTTTGACTCTGTTAGTCTATAAACAAATTTTTTTTACCTTTAATCGAACTCATTGCTTTGATCTTCAAATTGGTTCTCGAGTTTCTGATCTATGTAATTATTTACAAGCTCAGATTGGGTCCCACTCACTGAGCGCGTTCTATTATATACAGTCTCAGGTTGCGTGTGAGATATTGGACAGCTGTCACTATTTACAAAGCAATTGGAATCATCTAATGGCGTTTTACCAGCAGCATCCTCCCCAGTTTCATCATTGCAATTCTCAAGTTTGCCATCTGATTTTGGATCAAAGCTGCTCGATTGTTTAGAAAGCTTTTCGTGTTCATAAGGTTCGCTATTGTTGTAATCTAAATCAGGAATTCTGGATGACAAAAATGTTTTTATGTTTAAGCGATATAAATAAGCATATAAATTAAAAAATAAAAACCTTAAAAACTTGGTTGTAGAAAGTCTTCTAGATTTAAAATGGATAAATTTTTAATAATGTTATTCAAAGGTTGTATTAAAATAATATCCGACATAAATGATTTAATTTATACATACCTGGTTGTTTGGACCTTGGGTGCCCGAAGATGATCAACAGCAGGAACCAAATATCTAGACCTAGGTTCAACCATGTGGGTTGGAATCTTCTCTATCTCAAATTCACCCTTTGAGTTGTTTACCACATCCACATTAATATCATCTATCGTTAAACATTGAAAATTTATCTGCAAAAATCAACCAAAAAATTAAATAAAAAAAAAAATCAGTTGCTTGATTGCAAAACAAGTGAAACAGATAAAAATAAGACTTAGTAACACAAGTTTGCGTTTTATGATTTCAGTTTGGCAATGAGTTCAGGTATTTTTTTTCCAATAAGTCAGAGTGAAATGACCAAAATACCCTTTGGTTTTTTTAAGCCAAAGGGTATTTTGGTCATTTCCCTCAGATTAAATGGAAAAATTGGCCTTAATAAGTCAGAGTGAAATGACCAGAATACCCTTTGGTTTTTTTAAGCCAAAGGGTATTTTGGTCATTTCCCTCAGATTAATTGGAAAAGTTGGACTTAATAAGTCAGAGTGAAATTACCAAAATACCCTTTGGCTTTTTTTGGAAAAGTTGGCCTTAATAAGTCAGAGTGAAATGACCAAAATACCCTTTGGCTTTTTTTGGAAAAGTTGGCCTTACTAAGTCAGAGTGAAATGACCAAAATACTATTTGGCTTTTTAAAGCCAAAGGGCATTTTGGTCATTTCCCTCAGATTAAATGGAAAAGTTAGCCTTAACACCCTAACTCGTTACAATAACAAAAGCATAAAACCCAATCCTAGTATTTTATACCCTTAGTACCCAAACGTGAAACTTTTTGCGAACCACAAAGACAATTTGTGTAATTAATTCTAAAAAATAACGATATAAACTTAATCACTCGTACCTGTGCTCTTGCCCATAGTGGGGTCTGCAATTGGTGCATATGTAATTCAACTTCAGAAATATACCCATGGTTTTTTCCCTCAAAACCGATATTTTCTTTCTTAATTTTACTCACGCTTTCAAAATAACCACTATTTGCAAATTCAGTTCTTTCAGGAAACACTTTTCGGTTATCCGTATGCCCATTTTCACCATAAATATCAACGTTTTCTTCACGCTCCCTTCTGTTCTGTTTATTACAAATATTCCACTTCTGAATAGGCTCAACGATTAATTTTGAATCATTATCAGGTGACAACGATTCATTAGCAGTATCTACTTCAGATGATAATCTCAACGCGTACTGTATCACACAACCAGAAGAAGAAAAAACAAGCATATGGTACTTTGACATTGTGAGACCCGCTGGAATGTTACCCTTGCATTTATAAAAAGTAGACGCGATAACTCCGGAATATGAATTTATCCGACTGGATGCAGCCGCCACTGCCGCCGCCCCGGTCACCACGTTTCTCCACCCGCTATTTCCACTCCTTATTCTGCTGACAGCAGAGAGTGTAACTGGCGGTTTATTGGCGGTATCATACGCGTATGACTGATTGTGATTAGTTGATAATTCTTCTGAAATAGAAAATAAATGGCTGGTGCCTCTTGAAGAACTTATGGTAATCCAACGACTGTCCACACTAAAACTTATGTCCTGTATCACCTGTATTTTTTATTTTATTTTTTTAAAAATTAGCACTTAGCAGTCTTATATATTAAAAAAAATCAGAAAAAAAAAAGAAATGAAATATCATACCGCGTTTGTAAAACCACGTTGAAGCTTGTAAAGATGTATGTAAGATGCACCATTTGTGGGTCCCGGTGTTATACGGAAAACATTAAAATTATGACCATGAACAGAAGCTGTCACCAATAATGTACCGTTGGGATCAAAACATAATGATGCAATTGGACTATCGTGTGCCTTAAACTGAGCAATTACTGATTTGCTCACAACATCTCTAACAATCACCTGATAAAAAGAAAGTTTTATTCAATATTCACACTAAAAATGCTTGCTTGTATCACTAAAAAATATAGTTCGACAGACAACTATTATTTGCATTTCATTTGAAATTAATGTTTGAGTATTTTTTTTCATTTAATCATAATTAGTTTGATATGACGTTTCTTTGTTTAATTTATAAGTAGCAAATGTCATAAAGTTAGTAATAGTTTTGGTGGTGCTCCCTTCTGGCAATTAAAACTTTGCGATAGTCATTTTTTTTATAAGGCCCACTTAAATAATAATAATAATAGCTAATAACGTAAAACATAATAACCAGATAAACCAAAAAAAAACTTAACTAGTTACGAGATATCAACCAGAAAAAAAAAACTAATTTACTTACTAGTTGCAGTTAAAAAATAATAATAAAAAAATAAATAAAATAAATAAAAAGTTACTGGATAAGAACCAAATAAAAAAATTACATACGCAAGTAGGCCGTTTATAAAACTTATAGTTCACCAAAACAGACTGAAAGAAGTTATAATAACCCAAGTGGACCACCGCCAAAAGTATACTGTTAATTTTATGACATTTGCCATTTTGCCCAATTATAGATTCTATCTAATTAAAAAACTTATCAGTCAAAACTCCATGAAACCAAATTCACAAAGAAGGTTAAAATGGTAATTTTCCATCATTTAACAACATACCATTCCAACATTTTCTGTATCCGGTACACGGCCATTAGGGTTTCCACGATCTTTCCATCCAGAGTCACTTAACTGTTGAGAAACATTGTCATCCGGTAAAAACTCAGAATAATACCTAGAAAGCTTCTTGTAACCAATATCCCCAAGTGTAACAATTCCAACTGCAAGTTGTTTGCTTGATTGTTTTGCGTAGTGTGCAACAATGCTCCCGTTTGAACCAGAAGTAAAAGTTTTAAGATGTTGTGGGCTAACACGCGTATTTGGTAATGCTACAATACTACCGCTGTATGCAATCCATCTGGGACCCACTGCAAGTGGACCCAAGCCTATGTTTTCAAACCGTGAAGAACTTGTTACTATAGGATTTGTGAGAATTGTGTACTCTCTTTCTAATGTTGCAACATCAAAACAATGTACCTGCAAATTGTAATGCATATACATATGACTTAGTATGTTGGTATACCAGTTGGAGATAAAGAATTAGGGTCTCTTTTATTTTTTATATTGATAAATAAATTTTGTTTGTATATTATTTTTTATACAATAGATATATCTAGATAGTAAGGAATTTAAAGGAACAAAAAAAAAATTATACTTACAAAGAAAATATCAAAATATAATAAAATGATAAAAAAAAACTCAAATAAGAGTATAGCAAAAAATGTTAATTAATATTGAATCCTTTTGAGAGATTAATGCATTGCATTCTGATAGTACATAATTTAAAAAATTACAAAATTTATATTTACAAATAAAATAAATAAAGATAATAAAATATTTTGTGGAAAAAATAAAGATTATAGCAAAAAATGTGAATTAAAATTGAACTACTTTGAGAAATTAATGTCATTCCATTTCTTCAAGGAATGTAAAAAGAAAAAGGAAATTGTCATATTAAATGGAATCAGATTCATTCCACCTTAATTCCTACATGTCAAACACTATTTATTTTATTAAAAAGCTAACAAACCTGTGCTGCTTGTAAAACAGCAACAACGCGGGAACTGCATCTTACAGAGTAAACAGGCGATCTAAACTTCAATTCTTTAATGTAGCATTGAGATTTCAAAGAATAGAACCACACAACAGTAGGCACATAACCACCATTTATCTGATCATAATTATTTTTTATATTACCGTTAATGGGCCCACTCTGAGCATTTGCACCTGCAGAAAACGACCCGTCTGCACAAATTACCAGCAGAGGGCGATCGTTTGAATATTCAACACGCGATTGGCTTGGTTTTGGCAGTATTTGCATAAAGGAAACAGCACCATCATATCTAGAGACTATATTACGCACATTGTTTGCATCTTCAACATCCCAAACTTGGAAACCGTATTGATACCCGAGTAATAACAACTGGAGTGTTATACCCCCTTCACATTCCAGCTTGTCAAACCCAGCCCATAACACCTTTTGTTGAAAAATATAAAAACCAATAAAGCTATTTATTATAAGTGAGCAAAAAAAATATACACAATTTTTATATCGCGCAACCAAATTAACCGCGTCAATTTCTTGTCATGGTATGCTTCCAAGAATAACTCAAGGGACATGGTAATTAATGTTAGCATACAAACTACAAAGTTGAAGGTTGAAAGTCGTGATTATAAACCAAGGTTTATTGCATCAAAATGTAACTTACATTCATCTTTTTCGCAATGCATGTGAGAAAAAAAATGTTTTTTTATTCATTTAATCTAGTATAACTTACAATTATTTACCATTTATGTAAGCACCTTCTATAGCATAGCATATAAAATGGTGATGTGGCACCCCATCATGTCGAAAGAAAAAACACAGGTGCCACATCATCATTTTACCTGCTATCGAGTACTAAAATGGTAAAGGAATGAAAGTAACAGACAATAGAAAAAAATAATTTTTCTTCCAGAAACTAACAAAAAGGTAAACTTAAGTTACATTTTGGTGTCATTAACTTTAATATGCCAAAATGAACCACCAATAACTGAGCTATAACATACAAACCTATTACTGGATCCAAAGCAACTATAATATTAAGATAGCTAAATGCGTGCATAATAATTAATAACCTAAAGTAAACCATGACAAAAAATTATGCAGGATAACTAATGAGACATCAATGCCCGTATAACCAAAACAGTCATAATTAAATTTTAAATATATACAAAAAAGGGCTTGCCTCTACCTCGCACATTTCAGTTTTCATTTCATTTTCAGATAAAAAAAACCTTTTACAATTTTAGATATATAAAAACTTGACAATATATATCACATAAATTAAACTAACAAAAGTTTCATGTCACATTACTTAAACTAATAAAAGTTTCATGCGACTTTATCTTTTAAAAGATGAAGTAACTTCACGTTTGGATTCAGAAATGTCATATAACAAATCACAGATCAGTGTCAACATATAAATTTCTTATACTTGCTCTTTCAAGACATAAAAAGCTCCCATTTCTCATTTTTAATGCTACTAAGTATGGAAATGTTGTTAAATTTAAATTAGATATTTAGATTATGAAATAAACATATGACACATAAAAGACATTAACCTCACCTGATCAGGAACTGCATCAGTATCACGGTCCACAATTGTAGACGCAGCTGAAGCTGCAGATCGAACAGTAGATGCAACAGTTGATGCACCAGATGACACGATCCTCAAGTAGCTTGAAATTGAACGAATTGAACTCGGTATGAATCCATTGTTACCACCAATCCTACCACCACCGCCACCGTATCTTTGCTTCTGATCGGACTTCCTCATCACCAGTCCTTAAAAGAACACAACAGGCTCTTCAAAAACTTATCCAATTTAATACTAAAAAACCTCGTTCTTCCCCTTTCAGCACTAATCATAACCGCAAGCACATAAAAACAACTTTTCTTCTGAATTCACAAGATCTAACATATAAAATTGCTTCCCATAAACAAACAAAAACGGTGATCGGTACTATAAACACTTCAACCCGATCACGAAACAGAAACAAACAAATTCGAATCCCTCAGCAAAAAATAACGAAGGATTTGTTCTGCTTGATGTATTTACAACGCAAAGAATCTGATAAACTAACACAAACTAAAAATAACAGATTATGCAATCAAATCGAAACTGTTAGGGTTTTTTTAGGTAAGAAAAAGATGAAATTGAAATAGGAATACATGTATATACATCTAAATCTAGGTATGTTAACTGGATAATTATTGATGATGATGATGAAGGAATCGAGTGAAGTTGCGAAAGGGATAACGAATTGATTTGAAGAAATTTATGGAAAGAAATAAAAGATCACCCCCACACGTATCCTATGTTTTTCAATCTTTTTGTTTACTCGGTGTCGTCGTAAACGGTGAATCTCTTTGTAAGTTTTCAACCCTTTTATGTTATTGCCACTTGGTTACCTACCAGTTTATTCTTGGTTTCGTTTATTAGATCCGAACTAACACTCAATTAATGAGTTTGGAGCTGGAGCTACACCATTCACATTTGGTTCTCTATTACAATCTTTATTTTTATCTTTATAATTCAATAAAAATCACTATCTTTTCTCTCTCTTATTCAATTAAATAATAATTTTTTTACATTTATCACTACTTTTTTCCTCTCTCCAATTTACTTCAATGAACAATGTTTCTCTATATTTAATAGTTTCATCAGTTTCTTTATATCTCTCTACTCACAACCACTTTCAACCAATCTCTATAATATAAAGAACTCACACATATAAATTATAAAGACTCTAATGTGAATGCTCTTATGTGAGTGAAATATTTATATTATATGGATATTATAATAGTGGTTGTGAGTAGGAAGATATAGAAAAACTGATGAAACATATAGAGAAACATTGTTCATCAAAGTAAATTGGAGAGAGAAATGTAATGATAAAGGTATAAAAATATTATTTAATTGAATAGGAAAGAGAAAAAAGTATTATTTAATTAAATAGGAGAAAAAAAAGTAGTTATAAAGGTATAAAAAATTATTATTTAATTGAATTGAAGAAAGAAAATGTAATGATTTTTAGTGAATTATAAAGATAAAGATGGAGATATTAGAGCATTCTTCACATTAGCATCTTGTTCTCTATCTTTATAATTCATAAAAAATCACTACCTTTTATCTCTCATATTCAATTAAATAATAATTCTTTTTATCTTTACCACTACTGTTTCTCTCTCCTTTTCAATTAAATAATATTTTTTGTACCCTTTTCATTACTTTTTTCTCTCTCAAATTTACTTTAATGAACAGTGTTTCTTTATATTTACTGGTTTTATCAATTTCTCTATATCTTTTTACTCACAACCACTTTTAATCAATCTATATAATATAAAAAACTCACTCACATAATTTTAAAGATTAATATGGATGCTCTTAGTGTGAATGCTCTTACATGCTAGTAAACTACGACTCACTTTTAGCAATATTTTTTTTAATAAACACATGCAACTCATTTTTTATACTATTAATCTTTTAACTAGTTGCCTCATTTACATATTTATCTCGTTTGAACTAAATGTAGTTTGTTTAATGTTTTATTATACTCTTCAAAAAATTTACTTTTATTCACAACCATTCTAAAATAATATTATATATCGACATCGTGATTCGCTGGCTACCACCAACTACGGGGATGAGATTGTTTTAAAAAAAAAATTAAGAATTAGATTTAGCTGGGTTGGAGTAGGTGCTTAAGTATTTAGAGATGGATTGGGATGCCTATGATGGGGGGGGATGAATTGTGCATGCTCTAATTGTTTTCTCATTCTCATTCTCATCTCAATGATAAACTAAAAATCAGGGTAAAGTACATGAATGGTCTATGTGGTTTGTCAAAATTTTGGATTTGATCCCTAACTTCCAGAAAGTGCATGTATAATTCAATAGTATGCACTAATGTAACACATACGATACCTGATATGAATGGACATTAAGTTTTTAGTTAAGTGGATATGAAATAACTAAAAGCCATTTAGTATAAAAAAAAACAATAACGCAAACCAAGTCAAATATAATCTCGGGCCTTCTCTCTTTATGTGACTATCTGCTTGCAGCGTAATTTTGTTGATCATCGCACTTACTAGTATCTATATGTATTTTCAACATTAATAGTGTGAAGCCAATAAATCTATTTCAAATCATGCGTTTCATATTGTACAACATGCTTACTTGGTTGCACTCGTGCACTTTTCAAATCACACATTTTACCACTGTATATAATATAGAAGGAAATTAGTTTTACGTATTCGCAGTATGTGTAAGTATGTATGCATGCTTAATTTTGACATGCAATCTGTAGGGATTTTGAATGTTTGCAAGGTAGCAGTACAATATTTAAACATCAAGATCATACAATATTTGACATACTTACATATCCTAGTCTCTTAGGGGGCTCGGGTCGGGGGAGGGTTCAACTTTTATCTCAAGTATTGCTTCGTAAGGGTAACAACTTCTTCGGGTATTGGTTCATGGTTTACATTTGTGGGTATTCTAACCCAAGTATATAACCAAAATGAGAGACATGGTTGTATGTGTGTGTGAGGGCTGAGATGATTAAGAGTGTTTCATTGCACCAAGGGAGCGTTAAGAGGGTTGTCAGAAGGTAAAAGTGATTTAACATGACATGACATAATATTATTGGTTAAATAAAAACAGATGGTTAGGAAGATTTCACTCCTCCACTCTTAAAGTCTACCGATAACAAACTTAGACTTGACACTCGGTTTAATAATTGGTTAGGTATGGTGCAGTTTTGGGGTGGAAACGGTATAACCAAACCCAAACCATAATTTATGGTTAAAAAAAAACAAACTCGAATCATATTGGTCCACAGTGTAATTACATGTATATATGATCCAATGTTATACCCCCAACGTGGTAATCGAACCCTACAATTACTCTTATAAACAATTGAGAAGTTGTTAGCTACAGTAACAACTTCTTCCTTTTGATTTTGGCCACCAGGGAATTCTAGGGTTTGTTTCCTCCGATGCTATATTCCCACAGTTGCATCTCTGCTACCCACCATCCATCTCATCCCTTCGGCCCTCTTTTCCGTGATTCACCGCTACACGCCACCCCTATAGCCTCCCCATAACCGCCGATGCTCCCTTTTGACATCGTCCGTTTGAGGCAAATCATCAGCCCCTAATGATCTTTCATCATGCTGTTAAGGAAAACCGTCCACCCCTCTTCACCGGAAAACGCAAATTAGTGATGGTGGTTCCTAGGAGGAATCACCCTTGGTAACCGGAAACAACTCACTATGACCGCCGTTCAACGTGAAGCTTTCTTCTTCAAGTCGTCTACGGTTACATCCTATCCCCTTTGTCTAACAAATTCTGCTTTTGTTTTCAAAATTTATCTTAGTTTCATGTCATACAAGATGTTTTATTTTGCTTTCGTTTAAAAATATAAACTTTGATTTTATGTTATATAAGATATTAGGTGTGAATTTTGTAGATATTCTGAAGCAATTTGAATTAGGCCTTCTAGGAATAAGAAGAAGAGCAAAAACTTCTGTACGATCAACCAACCATGTGGTCAAATTCGATTTGTGCTCCAAAAGTAAAGCTTTGTTAATTGGTTGATTTTTTATGTTGAGTTTTGATGTAATTTATATTAACTCTGTTTAGGTTTATAGGAAAGAAGAAGTATATTTTCTATTGGATCAAAGCAATTGTTTGATCACATTCCATTCATATGTCAAGGTAATTTTTGTGATTATGTTCTGGATGTACAGGGGAATTTAGTAAATTAAAGAAAATTTTCAAAAGATTTCCATGTGAATGTTTTATTGTTTAGGAAATTTATTTGTTAAAATTGCTTTCCTTGGTAAATTTTGATCTTTTTTTCATTTAAATCCTTGAGAGATGAAACTGATTCATTGAATGGAGGTTCAATGTTAATCAACCTTCAAATTGATTTGAAATTAGGTGAAGATTTTCATTTTTTAACAAAATTCTCTAAAAGCCTCTTAATGTTAAGATTTTGGTAATAGAATAAGATGATAATGCTTATCTTTTTATTTAATTATAAATTCTATTTTCAAGCAAAGTGAGCAAAGATGATATGATATTTTTGGGGACTTCATAGTGACATGGACTGGCCAATGAGTATGGCTTGCAGTAAAGTCTTACCAGTTTAATATGATGATCAACTTTTAATAATCTGTCATCGCTGATTAGCTTTGCAGGAAAGTCCAAACAGTTTGTTGTGGATGCGGTTCGATCGGTCTGGCGAATCGGAACTTTTTGGGTGTGATAAGAGCAAGATCATCAAGCGGGCTGGGATTCCAGCTAGGGATTTGATGATTCTGGGCCCTGTATTCTCTAATTCTTCCAATATTCTTGGTAATTGCTTTGATTTAGCTACTGTTAAACATGGTGCTGCATATATGATCAT
>WOUH02000041.1:7774674-7791297 GCA_009936405.2 Stevia rebaudiana | reverse complement strand
GAGCAAAAGTGTTCTTTTCGTACAGTAGCTTTCATTCTTCGGTTTAGTGTGTGTTTTTGCTTTGATTTCCACTTTTCAATTTAACAATTGGTATCAGAGCCACGATGAGCGATCTCCAATTAGTAGGCGGTGTGAAGAAACTCAATCATCATAATTACAACACGTGGGCAACCTGCATCAGTTCGTACTTGCAGGGCCAAGATTTGTGGGAGGTTGTAAATGGATCTGAGACAACACAACCGGAGGAAGATGCTCAAGGGGTCCTAAGAAAATGGAAGATCAAGGCGGGAAAGGCGATGTTCGTCTTGAAGACAACCGTAGAAGACGAGGTACTTGAACACATACGCGACTCATCAAACCCGAAGGAGGCATGGGATGTTCTTGCGGTTTTGTTCTCTAAAAAGAATGATACAAAACTACAATTACTTGAGAATGAGTTGTTGTCAGTGAATCAAAAGGAGCTTTCAATACCACAATACTTCCACAAAGTGAAGACATTGTGTAGAGAAATCGGTGAACTCGATCCGGAAGCCAAAATCGGTGAACCGCGCATGAAACGGATTATTATTCACGGGTTGAAGGCGGAATTTAGAAGCTTCGTGGCTGCGGTGCAAGGATGGCCCACACAACCGTCATTAAGCGAGTTTGAGAATTTGTTGGCAAGCCAAGAGGCCTTAGCTAAACAAATGAGTAATTTAACCACAACAGCTGCCTCACCAAAAACCGAAACTGAGGCACTTTATGCTCAAAGGAGCAAAGGGAAGTTCAATAATGGTTCTAACAGTAGGAATTCAAGTCGATACCCTGATAAGGGAAAAGTTCATGATCGGCTTAAAAAGAAGAACAATGAAGTTGAACGAGGGGAACCGAGTGGTGAACGGAAGAACCGAAATAATGGAAAGAAGTTTCCGTTTAAATGCTATAATTGTGGTCGGCGGGGACACATAGCAAAGAACTGTCCAGAACCGGTGAATGAAGAAGGAAATGCTGCTGCAGTTCGGGATGAAGAAGGTTGGGATGCAGAGGCGTTTTTCGCCCAAACTGAAGAAGTGTTTGCTTTTACAGCCACTACCGAACGCAGAGACAACCGCCTCGATGAATGGATCGTTGATTCGGGTTGTTCGAATCATATGACCGGTGACAAGTCTAAGCTAAGCAATTCGACAAATTATGGAGGAAGTCGGGTTGTGGTTCTAGCAGATAATTCCAAGCATTCGATCAATCATATAGGCGAAGTGATTTTTCCTGCAATAGATCAAAAACAGGGGCTGACCCTAAATAACGTTTACCATGTTAAAGGGGTGAAAAAGAATCTGCTTTCTGTTCCGCAATTAACTGAAAGTGATCATTATGTGGTATTTGGACCCAAGGACGTGAAGATCTACAAGGAATTTGAAACTACTTCTACACCAATTTTACAGGGACGAAGGAACGAGACGGTTTATGTGTTATCGGCGATGTCGGCATATGTGGGGAAGGCGAAAGGAAACCAAAGTGCCGACCTTTGGCACCAACGCTTGGGCCATGTGGGTTATGATAAACTAGGCCTAATGATGGATAAGGGCTTAATAAATGGGCTGCCAAAAATTCACGTCAACAAAGAAATAGTGTGTTCTGGTTGTCAATTCGGAAAAGCAAAACAGCTTCCCTTCACAAAGTCAAATTTTCAAGCCAAAGAATGCCTCGAGCTTGTGCATTCCGATGTGTTCGGACCTGTGAAGCAACCCTCGATTCAAGGTATGCAATACATGGTGACATTTATCGATGATTTTTCCCGGTATGTTTGGGTTTATTTTATGAAGCAGAAGTCCGAGGTATTCACTAAGTTTAAAGAATTTGAAGTCGAGGCAGAATTATTAACGGGTCGAAAAGTCATGTGTTTACGATCCGACAATGGGGGTGAATATCTATCTGTAGACTTCAGCAATTACCTTAAACAGAAGCGAATACGACGACAGTTAACATGCCCGAATACGCCACAACAAAATGGAGTTTCGGAACGCAAAAATCGGCACCTAGGAGAAATAACGAGAAGTATGATACACGACAAGAACCTGCCCGGTCGTTTCTGGGCAGAGGCAATGCGAACCGCAGGTTATGTGATCAATCGACTCCCTGCTCAAAGCCTAAAGTATGTTTCTCCTTTGGAAAAACTAACCAAAATAAAACCAAATGTTAGTCATTTTCGGGTTTTTGGTTGTGTTTGTTATGTTTCTGTCCCAAGCAATCTTCATCATAAACTAGAGAAGAAGGCTGTTCGGTGTGTTTTTGTAGGCTATGACCCGGAAAGAAAAGGGTGGCGTTGTTGTGAACCGAGCACCGGGAAAGTTTATGTGTCGAGGAATGTAATTTTTGATGAAAATTCTTCTTGGTGGTCTCCCGATAGTAAAGTGTTACCGGATTCTGAAAGGCTTAAAGAAGAACTTGAAACTTCACAAGTAAACCTTCAAATCACAGAAGATGGTTGAAGAAAATGGTGTCATGACTTCAAACAGTGAGTCAAATCAATTCGGTGGCAGCAATGGTGAACCAGAAACAGAAAATGGTTTAAGAAGGTCTTCAAGGGTACGAAAACCTAACCCACGATATGTTAATGCTAATGTTGCTATTATTGAAGACAGGTTACGTGAACCGGAGACGTTTGAAGAAGCTCGTAGCAAAGCAGATTGGTATTTGGCTATGAAAGAGGAGATGTCAGCTCTTCTACAAAACCAAACTTGGGAATTAGTTACGCGACCCGCTGATGTAATCCCGGTTTCGTGTAAGTGGGTTTACAAATTGAAGAGACGGGCAGACGGTTCGGTTGAAAGATATAAGGCTCGGTTAGTTGCACGGGGTTTTTCTCAGCAATATGGCTTGGATTATGAAGATACATTCAGTCCCGTAGCTAGACTAACTACTATCCGAGTATTACTAGCGGTCGCAACGAGTAGGAGGTGGCGGTTGTGGCAAATGGACGTAAGCAATGCGTTTTTATATGGGGATCTCGATCACGTAATCTATATGACTCAACCTTTGGGGTTTGAAAGCAAAGATCATCCAGAATATGTGTGCAAATTAAAGAAGGCCATTTATGGACTCAAGCAATCACCGCGGGCTTGGTTCGGTAAAATTGGTGAGTTTCTTGAGCAAAATGGATTTAAGTCAACTAATGCGGATGCTAGCCTATTTGTCAAGCAGGTTAACGAGAAGATTGTTGTTGTTCTCGTGTACGTGGATGATTTGATCATCACAGGTGACATTGAGGAAGAGATTGACCAACTTAAAGAAAATTTGAGTGTTAGGTTCAAAATGAAGGATCTTGGTCGTTTGAATCATTTCTGTGGGTTGGAATTAAAATATGCACGTGATCACATAATTCTACATCAAACCAAGTATGCTAGTGAGTTGCTCTACAGGTTTGAGATGAATGATTGCAAGCCATCTACTACACCTATAGATCCTCATGTCAAAATACGGGCTGAAGATGGGAAGGAGCTAACAGACCCATCAATATATAGAGAAATTGTGGGGAGCTTAATTTACCTCACATTAACTCGACCCGACATCTCGTTTGCTGTTGGGGTGATGAGTAGATACATGCAAAACCCGAGAAAACCACATCTTATAGCCGTGAGAAGGATACTAAAGTATGTTAAGGGTACAGTGAATGTTGGAGTAACTTTCAAGAGGGAGATTGATCCCAAATTGACCGGGTATTGTGATGCCGATTATGCCGGTGATCTCAATGTTAGAAGGTCAACAACCGGGTACTTGTTCATGTATGGGTCAAGCTCTATTTCATGGTGTAGCAAACGGCAACCGACCGTGTCGTTGTCCACTACGGAGGCAGAGTATCGAGCCGCGGCCATGGCGGCTCAAGAATGCACTTGGCTTGTTAGATTGTTGGAAGAACTAAATCAAGCAGTGGGTTATCCGGTGGAATTAAAGTGTGATAACAAGTCAGCTATTAGGCTTGCAGAAAATCCGGTTTTTCACGCGCGAACCAAACATATCGAGGTTCATTATCATTATATCCGCGAGAAGGTCTTAAAGGAAGAAATCAAGATGAAACAGGTTGACACGACTGAGCAAATTGCAGACGTGTTCACGAAAGGAATGTCGAGTCCAAAGTTAGCTGAGTTCAGGAAGGCGATGGGATTGTTGGAAGCTGGAAACGAGAGGGAGTGTTAAAGTTACATTTCCACTTGAGCATATGAATCTGACGTATATGCATGAGCATGGTTTCTAGTTAATTTATTTTCCTATTTTCTGTTTTGGTTGTTAGTAGCAGAATAAGTCAAGATAGTGGAGTATAGGTTGTTGGTGTTTGACCTAGTTTAACTCCTTTTCTTTAGGTAGTACTGGTGAACGTTGGGTTGGTCCACGTTTTGTTTTCTTTTGGCTATTTAAGTACTTGTAATTCAGCTTTATTATTATTCAGAAAAAGCTCTAAGCATTTTGAGCAAAAGTGTTCTTTTCATACAGTAGCTTTCATTCTTCGGTTTAGTGTGTGTTTTTGCTTTGATTTCCACTTTTCAATTTAACACAAACAACACATACCTCATTTAAAAAATGTCATTTTTTATTTTTTTTATCAGGTAAGAATTTTTGTCCTCCGATATACCCACTTGGTGATCAACAATGTGGACAAAGCAGCAATTCTTCACTCTTATCCATTCATTCCCTACTATTTATGCCTTCTCTTTCCCCACCTTCTTGTTCATCACAAACTGAGATCTACTGCAAGCCTCTAACGGTACAACGATTAATATTATAATTTGAAGAGTTAACTGCATAAAAAGACAACCAACTTTGTTCAAATTTCTTTCAATAACCAACTTCTTTAAGGCCATAATAACAATCAAATTCAAAAAGTCCTAGATAACCCGACCAAGTTACCCGTTATCTTTTATCACGCTAATTTATTATTATTATTTTTTTTTTCTGATGCTACATTTGGAAATTGGCTAACTTGAAGAATCAATTTATCAAAACTTTTTTTATTTGTGTGTGGGAAAATGTCTGGTGGTCTGTTTTGGCAATTATAAATTTTTCTGCCCAATTTGGTAATTACAAGCTCATAGCTTCTTTTATTTATTTTTGTAATTGATACTTTTTTAGCAGCATACTCTAATAATTATAGCAAAAAAGCTGTAAAAAATAATAATCAGATAGGGCAAAAAAGTAATTACCAGCCAGAAACAAAAAGAATTAATAACCAAATTAGACCGCTCAAAAACTAGACCAAAATGAAGCTGAAAAGTTATAATTACCAAAATGAATCACCACTTAAAGTAAATTTCTATTCAGCTACGTTTTCCCTTTTTTTGTAGGGGTAAAAAAGTTAGTCGCCTTTTCATGCAAATTGCCCTTATATAAACAAAACTCTAAACTTGCAATATTGCATATTTTTCCATTGAATAAATAATGCATAATGTACAATGCTCTTTAAGCATAATTTGAGGAAATATGCAGTTTTACAAGTTTAAAGTGAAATATATTCAATTCAGCAATTGCATGTACAAACAATCAAACGCGCCTTTTTTTTACTCTTTTGGTTATGATATTCTGACATTCATGATTAATGCCAGATTCATCTTCAAGAAGAGTCATGTCTCAGAATATTATCCCTTTTAGCTGATGGACTTGAGGTCACTCCTGTTGATGATATATCACCACAACCATCAGTCAGCTCGCTTCATTTCAATATGAAAGAATTAAACATTACCGTTTCACCCGATCGCGATCATTTCACATGTTATGATAACTCTAAAGACCCGTTCAAAGGCGCAAGACTTCATTTTGAAAACTTATACTTTTCTGATTCACCTTCTTTAAAGCTCGGGATGCTTAATCTTGACATGGATGCTGCATGTTTCAGCATGTGGGAAGGTCAACCGATTGATTCCAGTCAGCGAAAATTGACAGCTGGCGCTTCTCTCATTGGCTTATGTCTGGACACGTGTCACAACCCGATTGATCAGTTGAACTCTTCAGAATTATGGAGGTGTGTAGAGATGAAAGGATTTTGTGTACAGGTGGCAATGGTGACATCAGACGGAAGTCCTTTAAATAACATTCCGCCACCTGACGGTATCGTTAGAGCAGGAGTTGCGTGTGAACAGTTTGTGACCAACGCTTCGATTGAGATGTTATTTTACGTGTTGGATTTTTATTCGTATATTGATAACGTTAGCGGTAAAATGGCGATGGCGGGAAAAATGGTTAAAACAGAATCTTCTGATTTTAAAAGTTATAACCAAAAGGGTCCTTCTGATACTGCTATAAACTCAACATTTAAGAACATAGAACTGAACTTTCTAGAAGCTTCTTTTATCGATACTACTCAAACAACTCCTTTAATTCAGTTTATTGGAGATGATTTATTACTACAAGTTACTCACAGAACCTTGGGTGCTGCAATGGCAATTACATCAACTGTACGATGGGAAACAATACGCGTGGACTGTGCAACGAATGGTAATGTGCCACCTGACAATGAAACAAGAGCTGTACTTTGGGTGAAAAACATGAGGGATTTAAGATCAAGAAACAATTCAGTCTTGATTCCGTTTTTTAGTTTAAACATAGTGCATGTGATCCCATATGATGCACATGATAGTAAGTGTCATAGTTTACGCGTGTGTGGTTGTATCGCGGGTGTGCGCCTTGCTGGCGGGATGAATTACAATGAAGCTATACTTCATCGTGTTGGGATTCTAGATCCAGATGGCGGGCCAGGGGTCGGACTCTCTAAAGGTTTAGAGCGTTTATCTACGGGACCGTTATCAAAATTGTTTAAAGCATCACCTCCATCTGTTAGTGAGGTGAAAAGTAAGCTATTTATCTGCTATGTTATTTATGTTATTTATCTGTGTGGGAAACGGGTCGATTTGGGTTGTGAACACACATAAACAGCAGCTAAATGGGGAAGACATTGAATTGGTAGAAAATTGTCCAAAGTCTATTTTTAATGCACAAAACCTCCAAATTGTTTTACTCGAAGCTTTATATTATTATTAACTAATAAAGAAAGGTTCATTGGGAAACCATAAAAAAAGAGGGAACTGGGAACACTTGTAAGCCATTGATTATTTTTAGACTGGATTTGTTTCTGTACTGGAATTTTTTTATTGGAATTTTTTTTTGTACCGTGTTTTTTTGTATTGGATTTTTTTTTGTACTGGATTATTTTTTTGCACCGACTTATTTTGTTTTGTACTAGATTTTTTTTGTACTAAAGATCAACGGTCCACAATTATTCCCCAGTTCCCCCTTTCTTTATGGTTCCCCAATGAACCTCCCCCCTGTACTAATAACGTTGTTTCTGTAATCATCATTTGACACATTAATAATTTATAGTTTTCAATATGGATAACGTATGTGGATACCACCAATGTATTCATCGTTTTTCATAAAGAGTCTATATCAAACTACTTTATAGGCCACTATATTTTCATTTTCATTTGAAACTTCAGCCAAATATATGTCTAGTGACAAAATTGCATTTTAAAATTTTGAAAACTCTAAATACTATTGTATAGATCTATCAAAAGGAATTGATTTGAATATTTGTTGTAGTTTTTAGTATTTTACAAGATCCGTGTATATTTTTAGTCGGGTTTAGTATAAAAGCTAAACTGAATAAATACTTGGTTTACTTATTATTTATTAAGCAGTTTTTATAATCCTTTTTCCCCAATAAAAAATCATAAAATATTTTGCGGGTCAACTAAACCATATCCGTACCAAAAAAACTGACATGTCACCCAATATGTTGTACCCTCCCCATCCATCCAAAAAATATTTGTTTCAGTTGCTTAGTTATTTAAATTAAATAATATTCATTTCTCATATAGATGAAAGTATAGGGGACGAAAAGAACAGTATTTTCTTGAACTTGGGCCCACCAGAGGATATGAATATATCACTAGAATTGAAAGACTGGCTTTTTGCCTTAGAATGCATAGAGGCAATGTCGGAAACGCATATGTTCAGTGATCTTGATGATTCTTATAGAGAAGAACGATTATGGCACACATGTTTTGAGAGTATTAAAATTCTAGCAAATGGAAGCAAAAACGACACGTCGATTGAATCACGTAAATATCCCGTTAAAGTTGTCAAGGTATGTATTTAGTATTTCAACATGTAATTGATATACTTTTTTTTTAACTTTTTTGTTTGGTATCCGTAATAACCCGGTACTGAATAACTCACGGGACCCAAAAATACCCTGCTAACCAACGAGGGATCAGGTAAATTACAGTAAACAGAATTTCTTTTCTTTTTAAATTTTTTTTTTTTTTTTGTGCCTTTTTAGGTTCATGTTGACAGCTGGAAGACGCAAAAACCTCATCAAGAGGAAAATGCACGCGCGAAACTAGAGCCACATGATGGGATAAATCTTGATTTAGACATAGTACCTTCTCAAGATGATGTCAGCGGTACAATTAGTTGGGTAGTTGAACATTTAAAAATTTCCTCAAAACAACCGGTGAGTATAACTGTATAACTATATTCTTCTTGTGTTGGTTTGGGGTTTATGAGTTTTTATAACCAAGACCCGACCCGACCCGTTTAAAAATGGGCTACGACTTAAATGGGTTAAACATGTTTGGGTCATTGGGTGTGTGTTTTCAAAGTGATTGTGTGATATTGAGTAAAAATAATTACAACCATTTGATATCTTCTATTATGCAGATTGAGTTGGTTGTAAATAAGGATGAAATTAAACATGTTACTCAAATATGCAAGTTGGAAATTAATTCATTGAGGCGAATAGTTATCGGGATCCTGCAATTACTTAAGCATAATGGGTCAGTTAATCAGGCAGCAGCGAATCAATTAAGCCAAATTGGTAATTTCTTTCTCTTAATAATTTTTATTAATTTATAGTTATAGTTATTAGACACCACTCTTTCCATCAGGTTCAATCCACAATTAGAAGATATTTATTTAATGGAAGATAAAAAAAAAACTAAACAAGACTGTATATTCAGATTTGTATTAAATATATTAACAGGGAAAAAAAACTAAATTACCATTAAAATAAATATTTAAAAAAATTATATTCAGTTATAAGCAGAAAAAAACTTCTGTGATTAACCCACAGTATTGCAACATTAAAATCATTATTAAGACATCCATCATGGTTATAATAAAAATGATTATTATAATAACATTCTTATATTTTTAAAATTTTTATATATTATGATACATTTTGCAGTAAGTGGCGGTGTTGAAGAGAGAGTTTCACCAAAAAATCAAACCACCGATGCTAAACCTTCTAGCTTTGACCATGGTCAAACTTCAGTTTCACCTCCAAACAACCAATCTCCTAGCTTTGACCGTGGTCAAACTTCAGTTTCACCTCCAAATAACCAATCTCCTAACTTTGACCATGGTCAACCTTCAGTTTCACCTCCAAATAACCAATATTCTTCACTCAATTCAACATTATCTTCACTTGAGGCAGAATTATTAAATTCACAATCCAATTGTGAAACCCTAATTTCTGAATTAAACACTTCAGATTCTAGTAATCCTCAATTTCATAACGTACAACAACTTGCTCAGAAACTAGAGAGTATGCAGAGATTATTGACCAGAATGCGATTGCAGGTATGAACAAGTTCCGATCATGTAATATTTATTTTTTTTGTTTTTGTATATTGGATACATGTATTATGTACAAGTAAATACATTATTAGGTAAATTGTTTGAGGGTCAACGATTGTCTGTTGACCTAATTTTTTGTACCAACTACTTTTATTTGTGTACTCGTTAGATTAGTGAAACTTGATCGGCGTTACAAGAGTCTGGTGTCACGTGACACAACTGTAATACTTTTTATAGCAAAAATTTTATGTGTAATATACATATCATATCCTCGAGTGTTACTGGTTCATTGCAAAATTTCAAAGAGCGAAAATTCATGTTCTATCACTGGTGGTGTTATGCAGTGATGCTCATTATTCTCAACATATTAATGAATGTTAATGAGATAGGTTTAAAATCAAATTTGATAATCGGATGTAAACTATTTATCTAAGTGAACAGATTGAGATTATTAAGATTACATTTCATGTACAATCCATAAATAATATTTTAATATGAAATAACAATATACTTGCAATATTACAGATTGTAAGACGTTATGACCATAATTTCAATATTTCCCCTTTCTAAGCTTTTTAATGAAATATTTCCTCATTAATTATAAACCACATTAATTGCATACTTACCATTTTTATTAAAATTAATTTATTAAAGAACTATTGTACTCTAATGTTGACTAGGGATTAAATAATTAGTTCCCTGACCTAAGACATGAATTACATATTTCTCTAAACACAAATATTAAACTTTTAAACAACTAAAATACAAAGAATTCATTTTTTTCTTTTTAAATGTATTAAAAAACAATTACCGGTAAGCAAAGCTATATCTTCAAATATTCAAGACAAAGCTCTAAATATAAAAAACAATTTCCAAAGTTTTAAATAAGTGTTTGTGTTTATTATTTGCAATATAACTCAAGTTGCTAATGTGCAACTACAAATTATAAATTCATATTAACAGCTCGCAGAAAAAGTAGCAGATGTATTTTTGTGAAAAAGCCATAACTAAAACAAAAATACCAAAAAGTATAAAATATCAATTTTAAGAGGGACAATTTGGGTATTTTATGATAAGTGGGATACATGTAATTTTGGTTTACATAGGAAATTTAATAAGTTTATTTTGAAACGGGGGGGAATTTGCGGAGTAATCTTCATTCACTTTAGTGTTGCCCCTAGAACTCGATTAACATCCATTTAAACCTAATGTAAAATCATGACAAACAACATGAATGCTTGCATCGCTAATACCTTAAACTTATCAAGAGATACAAAAGAATCATTTAAACATGTATGTTTACCCGAGCAATAGCACAATAGCTAGTTCAACTCGATATTTCAACACTTTTAACTATCGATACATGTGTAAAAATAATGTTAAACGAACATCATATATAACTCAAACAGCTTATAACCCAAAGTTGCACATTTGCACAAATTCCATTTCATTATCGACGTATTTAGTCCATAAATGCTTGAATTGGTTCATCGCGATATCAAGCCACGGTTTCATATTCCCATTGAAATGTATAACTGCGGCTTTGTTAATCTCGTCCATGCTTATGCTCGGGTTGTAACCTAATCCGAGAACATGCCATGTTTTGTCCAATGATTTTGTAGTTGAATAAAATGTCATCAAGCCCGGTGGTAGTGTGCCCATTTTCCACAAACTCTGGTCCTCATTCTGATTCAAGGAAAATAAATTGATATTTAAGGATTAATCATAATATTATAAATTATAAACTACATTTTGCAAAGTTGTACAGATTAAAACATATTTAGAGAAAGGGATAATTTTGTACAAATGTAACCAAGTTTTGAAGTTTGGAAGTATTTTTTCTTTTAATTAGATACATATACTTTAAAAGTGTTTTAATCATAGATATTTTACCTACAAATTTAAGTCAACATGCCATGCGGCGTTTATTTTCTTTCTCTTTTTCTTTCAAGCGATTATGTGTATTAAAATTAATTTAAAAAATAAGAAATTACGCCCAAATGGGTCAAAATCACCCAAATAGGCCGAAACGGGTCAAAATCAACAAAATACATTGAAATAGGTCAAAATCATCAAAATACGCTCAAGCGGGTCAAAATCACCAAAAATACGCTAGAATGAGTCAAAATCAACAAAATACGTTGAAACAGGTCAAAATCATCAAAATACGCACAAGCGGGTCAAAATCACCAAAATACGTCAGAACGAGTCAAAATCACCAAAATATGCCAGAACGGGTCAAAATCACCAAAATATGTCCAAACGGGTCAAAATCATCGAAATACACCCAAGCGGGCTAAATTTCTTTTACTAAATTAAAGGAAAAATATCATTAACCTGCTATTCAGGTTAATTATACATGATAAAACACCATTCAAATTTTAAATGACCTAATTGAAACAGATTAAAAAGTAAGGTATCTAATTAAAACAGTTCCAAAACTTGGTTACGTCTCTATGACATTTTCCCTTATAAGAAACTAGCAACATAACACATAACAAAAGAAGACATACCAGATCCTGCCAGTAATGGTACTGATCAGTTAATCGTTCGCGCCTCCAAGCATCAAGATCAAAAATATTCATTCCAAAAGCCCATGCACAAGCTTTGGGATTAAACTTATCCTTAATCAATGGATTTGAAAAGTTTAAATAATGAGCATACCGATGAAACGACCCAAAACATGTCTCAACCGCCCCGTTGACCTTGTTATCGAGGTCAACCTTCCACAACGCGGTTAAATCTTTCTGAACAACAACATCATCATCCAAAAACAAGATCCGATGCAACTTCGGATACATTTCAGGCAAGTAAAAGTTAAGATGTTCCAACATTGACAAATGTTTTGTGTTTGCAGATGATTTCATGTCTTTGGTATCGTTAGTTTCATTAGTTTCGTTAGTCTCGTTATCTGCCTTGTTGTCCAAGTAAGCTTTTTGTAAGTTTGCGGATTCGAGTTGTCTGAGTACAGGAACATATGACGAATTTAAAAAAGTGAACTCTTCAACCGCTTTAATTTCAACATACGCACCACCTTCAACGGGTCTCATTTTGAACCAAACTTTCATTGCAGCAAGATTCATCTTATCTGTAACAATGTGAAAAACATGTTTCCATGGTTCTTGCGCATTTTTCACAACCGAATTCACCACAACAGAAACCGCGATCACATTATCGGAAAATATTGCATAATGGTACAACAACGGGTCTTCGAATTCAGGTTTTGGTTTCTCATCTCTATATTTTTCAGGGTTCGCAATACGTTCGCCCATTAATCGCATCGCAAGACAATGCAAGCTTTTTGGGGTCGATTTAGCAGCGATTAAGCTAGCAAACGCCCCGTTTTTCTTGGCTTTCGTTAGCAACTCATTAACCGCAAAGATCGTGTCTTTAAGTTTCTGAATTTTTAGCTGATTGTCATAAGATTCTTTATTTTCTGCAATCATTAATCTGGCAACCTTAATCTTATCCTTAACCTCTTTTTCAAACTGCCTCAAGATTTCTTCATCTACGGGCCCGTCTGACTCGAACAACGCGGTTCTGTACGTCGGTTTAACGCCCAAATCTGAAAAGTTTTGTGCCATGTCATCAAACATTTTAAGTTGTTTTGATATTTCAAGCTTGAGCTTTCTTGCATAAGAAGCATATGCATTTACAAGCATGATATGATCACTTGCTTGCTTATGTATCAACTCCAATCTAGTTTTCAATGGATCTGATTTCAGAGCAAGAAATGTTCTGTGCATATATGCTCTTCCAGTTGTTTCAATTTCCTGTTAATAACAAATCAAATTATTCTTTTTTATAATCATTTTATGGTTGTAAAGTTCAACAAGGAGTGTTTAGGGTTTGGGTTGAAGTTTGAACCATGAAACTGTCAAAACCGGTCATCAGTATTGTTTAGTGTCATTATTTTAGAGTCAAACTATACCGAACGATTTAAACTTGGACCTTTAACTATTTTAAGTTTCACTAAACACATGATTAAATTTTGCTTAACACTACAATACTGAGATTCATCTTTTAAGTGTTATAACTGTATCTTTTCATAGTGTTTTATGCTTTTCTTCTATCATAAAGAACCAAAAGCCGAAACCATGAAACCAATCTGAAGCCATAACGGTTTGGATTGGTCAGGTATAAATTTTCAACAGTTTATTCTTATTTTACAATAGTCAAAAACCGTTATCAAAGGCTTGATCTGCAAAATTTCATTGATATTGGTCAAGTTTTGGTTTTCAAAGGTTTATTTATATTTTACTAACAGACAAAAACCGTGTTTCACCTGCAAAATTTCAATGAGAACTCATAACTTAAACGTGTTCTAGACGAATCAAGTGTCAAACTGTCAATCATACATAACTAAATCTAACAAGACATTTAATCAATTCCAAATTGAAAAACGGAAACCTAATCTTACTTCGATCTCATCTAGTCATCAAAATCGCAAAATACACATCAAATTGCAAACTAAATTCACAATAACACATAAAAATTAATAAGTATAAGTATCACGAGACTTACAGAATTATCAGACAAATGTGCAGGGTGAGAGGAGAAGAGTACGGAAGCAGTTGCGAAGAACAAAAGAGTAAACATAGCTGAGACGAAGATCCGGTAAGAGAAGAAGCTGCGTACGGCGGATGAAAACGCCGATCCGCCACCGCCTCTGCCGGTACGTGCTACCACCGCCATTTTAGCACAGGATCGATCTAGCAAGGTAGCTAACTAATTTCGCAACAGTTTAATGTCTGAAATGAATCCAGAATGTAAGGATTTGATTGGAAGTGATTGAGATTTGGAAGAGTGTTTGTGAGTGTGAAAGCAGCAGAATGAGATCGTTGGGATCTGATCTGAAAAGGGGTGAGATTGTAAATTTGGGGAAGAACGTGTTGGGGTCCCGAATCCGCGTCGGTGGAATTTATTTTTAATAATTCTTCTTATTTAACTGAACATTTTTATTTTTAAACTAATATATATTCATAACAAAAGGGACATCGATTACCGTATCAAAATTGTATGTTTGGTATCGGGTTTTGGGTACTATATCATTTTGGTGTTTTTCTTTTAAACATTAAAATAAAAGAAACTTTGTTGATGAAGGTTTCATATCAATCTCAAATAACCATTCTAAACATCGATAAAATGTGATTTTTACTAACTTTAGACATAAATAATTGTATTTATGTATGAGTTATATAGATAATTATTTTTAGGTTTGGGTTTTAAAATGTAGGAACTTTACAAATCACATTTAAACCGAAGCTAAGATGAAATGGAATATTTATTAACTTTGATGAATCTAGAAGAAATTTCATATGTATCGTAAAATGGTGATTTTGTTATTAACTCTTAAGTTTCTTCGCACGAATGTTTCATTATGTATGAGTTTTAAGTATTTGTAAATGGACCTTGAATTCTTATTCAAATAACATGAAAAGAACAAGAATGAGAGAAGAAAAACACTACGAAACCAAAAACTTACTTGAGTTTAATAAAATTTATGAGAGGACTCTCTAAAGTGTTCATTCATTTCATCAACATCATTATTTTTTCATATTTCACCATAACAAACATTCTAGCCGGTGTAAACTGGAGCGCATAGTCATTTCCAACAGCACATAGTGTTTCGACTGTTGTATCGTGTTAGACAAAAGTGTTTGTCTTGAGAAGAGTTGCAAAATATGTTTTAAGATAACTGTATTAACTATGTGTCTCAACCACAACCGTCAACATGTTTGCTTAATGTTGCAGTCATGAATAGTTGAAGACTCGAGTCAAGAAACAAAATGATTCTTTAAGAAAAATTGTTAACAACAATACAATATCAAATGACTTGCAGTCAGTAACTCTCTCAACGACTGTGGTTTAAATTAACTTTATGTCTAACTGTCTGTCTATGTATCATTTTTTTTTAATACTCAATAATATGTTTTGTTATTAATGGTTTTGTGCTAGTCCTTTTCCAAGAATAACGAGAGTCTCATTATTATTTTATTATGTTTTTAATTAAACGTGACTTACTTCTTACAAGATTTTTCTAACATATTACGTCTTATACACTAACCTTGGAAACGATACAAGACCACATTTAATGCCCAAGAATGCTAAAACTTCGGTCCAAGTTTTATATCAGATTCATGATGCGGTGCTTAAACCTTTGTAGTCACAACTACAACAAATGATCTTATTGATGTTTTAAAAGAAACATGAAGTTACAAAATCAAAATAAGGGAGATGGTAAGTGTCTTCACTCTTCAGGAATGTCTTTAAGCCACAATCAGAAGAACACAAAGATGCGATAGACTCATGGACTTGGATCAATTTCTTCGTTAATGTGGTGAAATCTAATTTTTTTTTTTTTTCTTTTCTGAACGGCTAATGTTTTTTCTAACCCCATTGCTTTCTTTTACCAACTTCTGGATGGTCTTTATTTATTTATTTATTATGGTCAAATTCTTCATATGATCATGATCCACATTTCACCTCATTACCCGAAGGAGCATCTAGAGTTTTGTTTGGTGCCAAAAATACCACGATGACAATTTCTCAAGCTACATTCTCAAATCAAATGAGATGTCGTTGAGTCATTAAAAGATGTTCAGGCTTATGACTGAGATGTCATTTGTTCAATATCGAGCCAATCAGCTTAAAGAGGTTTTCCTGTGGCTTAAGGTTTCCTTGAGTGGACCTCGGGTTTTGTGATGAAGCGTCAAACTCACGATAAATGGTTGCAATATCGTCTTAGGGGCGTCACCCGACACCGTTCAAAGAAATAATATATCGTTCCTTACTTCCGTGGTTTAATATTTATTTTAAGATATATAACAAATAAAAATGATTGTTATTAAATGCGTGTCAAAACATACATTATATAACGACTCAAACTACAAAATTATACTTACAAATAGGGGTGAGCATGGGTCGGGTTTTGGCTAAATCCAAACCCAAACCCAAACTTCGGGTTTTAGAATTTTTAAACCCAAACCCGTTTGGGTTTTTCGGGTTTCGAGTTGGGTT
>WOUH02000041.1:7763761-7774574 GCA_009936405.2 Stevia rebaudiana | reverse complement strand
TAATAATAATAATAATAATAATAATAATAATAATAATAATAATAATAATAATAATAATAATATTAATAATAATAATAGTAATCTGACCTCTTGCATAAAAATGATTTAAGAGGTTGTATTGCATGCTTTAGAGAATAAACTTGTAATCCATTTGACATGTTTGGCTCATTTAATTGTTTCTCTCATAATTAAATATTTTGATTTGACTGAATTGACCCATTTGAGATAAATACAACCCAAATTAATCCATTCATAAATACATTGCTCAAAACTCACGCCTCTAATAATTTATTTAGATATTATAGCGTGACATGGGAAAATCTCTAATTTTTTTGTGAAGATGTAATCTCTTAATGTTTTAATTTTTGGATCCAGGTGTTGGTGGCCGATTCTGATAAATTAAAAAACCCGTTAGCAGAACCATGGGCCAAATTAGTTCATTTGGTGCAACAAAAAGGTGAATATTCACATATAATTGCTGCTTCAAATTCTTTTGGGAAAAATATTTTACCGCGTGCAGCTGCGCTTCTTGATGTCTCACCAATTACCGATGTCATTGAAATATCAGAATCTAAAACATTTGTCAGGTATTCATCACAACTTAGTCTGTGTGATTTGGATATGCTTTATTTCAAACTGGTCAAACAGAAAATTGCTAAAAATAACTGGTCAAAATGGTGAAAAGTTTTCAAAACATGTTCTTTTAATGCATACAATCTCCAAATGCTTATTTAAAAATCTAGATTGTACTTGTAATCTTATATGATGCATTATTTATTTATAAGAAACTTGTGTTGACCCATTACCCAACTCGCTTGACCCACCCGTAATATGCCCAATTGATACTTTACACACTCGTGCCCACTTGATGCTTTCAAAATGGGTCAAACAATCTATAGTTTACAAAGAACAATCTATAGTTTACAAAGAGACCCCTGACTCCAGAAACAAATAGAAAGCTACCAATAGAAAAGAAATGATGATAGGTTAATTAGCAACATATGTAATAATAATCCTATCTAATAAAAGAGTAACAATCTGCCACGTGTCATCTCGTATTAAATTATGACATGTGGCATTTGATTGTTTCACAATCTTCTAAATATTAACATAATCTTTTAAACATTTAAGAAATTCTATTTAATAAGTGCACAATTATGAAACATAAAATTCAATTTATTTTCAAAATTTCTATTTAAAAACCTCGATTTCAGGGATTCTATTAATCTTAATCATACGACATACACAATAAATGCAGTACACGGGTCAACAGACTATTTATTTTTTCAAACTTTCTTTCTAAAAACCATGTAAATTGTACTTTATTTTTTTTAAGTTTAATTTACTTTATTTGTATTTGTTTATTTTACCTATGATTGTGTAGTAATGTTAATTTTAATACACAACCGTGTAATACACGGGTCAATAGGCTAGTATCATATAGTTAAGTTACACGACTAAAATAGTAAATAGTATTTTTATCTAAAGAACATTAGATTGTTATGTCTTTTATGTTCCATAATTACTAGTGTAATTTTATTATTATTTTTTTAAATATTCATGACAGGCCAATATATGCTGGCAATGCTCTATGTACCATTCGTTATACTGGTTCAGATCCTTGCATGTTGACTATTAGAGCAACTTCTTTTCCGGTGGGCCCAACTTCCAAAACTGATCCTGCACCAATACATCAGGTTGATTTATCAACGTTTACCGAAGGTGTGTTAATTAAAAATAAAAAGTAAAAACAATTAGGACGGTTCAATTTGACCCGTTTTGCATCTCAACTCATCAGACGATTCATGTTTGTTGCTAATATTTTGATTGTATTTATTGAATATAGATTGGAAATCTAAACATGTGAAACAAATTACTCAAGATTCAGAACGACTGGATCTTGGAAGTGCTCGTGTTGTTATTACAGGCGGACGCGCTCTCAAAAGTGCTGAAAATTTTAAATTAATTGAAAAACTTGCTGAAAAACTCGGTGCAGCAGGTTTTTATTTTTATTCATATTTTCATATTATATTTGAATTAGTTTCATGTATAATGTCTAGTCACTAGTGTGTGTGTATTATAACTTGTGGTTTTTAATATCTTTTCTGATTGTCGTATGGGTAGTTGGTGCCACGCGTGCTGCTGTCGATGCGGGATATGTTCCTAATGACCTACAGGTAACACTTGTTTTTATTCAATCTTGCAAGAAACTTTATCTTGAAAATGATTGAATAATAATATTTCATGTTGATCTTTACTTATGATTTTGTTAGTTTGGGATATGTTTTTTCTCTTACAGGCAGACTAAGAAAAACACTAGATAAAAAGAAACTTTCAGTGAGTTGCGTGGGCCAAAGTAATTTTTATGTAAAATTGTTTTTTGCTTAATATTAGGTATTTAATGAAAAATTGTTTTGGGTCAATCCCCTGATCTATTTAAACCCGTACCATAAATCAAAATTATAATTTTGATATATACAACTTCCTAAATTTTTTACTCAAGATAATATATATATATATATATATATGTAATATAACACTCTAATTACTTGTATAAGTAAATTAAAAGATCTATACAAAGTGTCTCACGTCAACCTTTGTCCAAAATTGTTATATTAATGCATACAACCTCCAAAATCGTCTTTTAAAAAAGAGTAAATTGCAGTTTTCGTCCCTGAGCTTTGTATAGCCATGCAGTTTCAGTCCATGAGGTTTCAATTCTTAGTAGTTTTCGTCCCTAATTCTATTTTCCGTCCGCAATTCCGTTAGAACCCCCTAGTGCCCCTCAAGTGAGGGGCATTTTGGTCAATGTTGCATGTTTTTACTCATTAAAACACTAAGAGAAGTAGATGGAAGTGTAGATGGAAATTGACTCAGGGACGAAAACTGCTAAGAACTGAAACCTCGTGGACTAAAACTGCATAATACAAACCTCAGGGACAAAAACTACGGTTTACTCATTAAAAAATATACATTCAACACATTAATTACTATTTTCACTTGGTTACTTGTAAAAAATCAGCTTTGAACTAAAGTGCTCCAGGTTTGACCCGTTTTAACCCGTACCAAAAATGTATCTTCAATGCGTACACCCTCTCAAGTCATATATCTACAATATTAGATATATAACACACTATTTACCTATATGAAAAAATTATAAATTTGACAAAAGGGTCAACCTCAACACGCCTATTTTTGTCAGGTTGGTCAAACGGGCAAGATTGTTGCTCCAGAACTGTATATGGCTTTTGGTGTTTCTGGTGCAATTCAACACATTGCTGGCATGAGAGATTCAAAAGTTATTGTTGCTGTTAACAAAGATGCAGATGCACCGATTTTTCAGGTCAAATATTTACTCGTTTTTTATTTAATGATTGTGTTCGTTCGTATGGTTTATTATTTTGTTCTAAAAGTTGAAAATCTAATTACAGTGTCTTTTTAATGTTCTCATTGTGTATTTAGTGAAAGACTGATTTTGTTTTATTTTATTTTATTTACAAGAAATGTGTAAATATTATATTTTCAGTGTGTTGAAAAGGTAAATATGATATCTTGAAATTTGAAGGATATATATGAAATTGACCGTTTGTTGTTCTAATACTCTTGATGACGCCTTCTTTGAATGCAGGTTGCTGATTATGGACTTGTAGGTGATCTTTTTGAAATAATTCCCGAGTTGTTAGAGAAGCTTCCTGACAAAAAAATAAGTTAATTTGTAGAACATTCTAAGTTTGACTTTTTATAATATACTGAAATACATTATATGGTTTATTTCAATTCTCTAATGTTACATTAATAAGGCCTTGGTTTTTTCGGTTAATAGAAGTGTGCTATAATCGAATCAGGCTTGACTGAGTTGGTTCGAGTTTTACCGATTCCGGGTAGTGTTGACCGAGTTGAAGAAACTCGTCTCGTCTGAGTACTCACCAGAACTCGGCCAGTCTCGGTCATGATGGTAGTGGCTAATTGTTTGTGTAATTTGAAAAAGCCCGGGTTGGATCGACTCGCAAATATTCGTTCGGTTTAAAATTCATGTACTTTTAAATATTTGAACATGACGAATCGAGTTAAAATGTGTAATTTGGGTAATAGTATGCTTATTTGAAAATTACATAGAATAAAGCTGGTATGGTTTAGAAATCGCCAACGCAAAGTTCCAAGGTAGCACAATCCACTTTCAAACACAAGCATTGGAGGAGCCATCCGGTTTCAAACGTACACTTACACCTGTATTTCCGGATGCATCTGGTTGGATGGGGTAGTCCTCACCTTTCACATATTTCTCACACACATAATATAAATAATCGTGTTTGAAAATGCATGTGTAATTGGAGTAAAAAAACATGGTTTTGAAAGAATGAGTGAAATCTGATTTGACAGTTAACATGACGCGTTGATAGGAATTGTGTATCAAACCACTGCTTCTCATATACCACAAGAGAATGGTTTATCTTTATCTGAGAGAAAGAATCATGCTCTAAAGAAAATGGTTAATTCTATGCTTTCCTAATTCCTATTCAGGACTAAGTGAATGGTTTTTGATAGAAGTTATGCTTACAACGTGTTATTTGCTGAACATAGTTCCCAACAAAAGAACCAAAGTCAATGGCGCCAAAGCTAAATCAAGGAAATCAGGTGGGAAACTAGTGGGTTAATGGGTGTGGTAACTGGTAACTGGTAAGTGCTTACGAATTACGTTTAAATATTTCGTTCTTGTCTTGTTTTATATTCTAAAAGTCCATAATTATATTCTGTATTTTGGAAGACGTAACCCTTCTTGAATTGGACAAGAAAATCTATAGTCGTTCGTTCTTCGTCCGATCAAATCTCCGCTCACCGCCAAGCTTAACGCCATAGAGTCACAACTAGCGGTTGATGTTGCAACACTCTAGACCATGATGGTTGGAACGCAATCACATGGAATCTGGCTCGAATGAAACCTCTGGTACCGAGCCTACTTTGTCTACCACCAAGACAATTGTAAACACCATGTGTCGTTACGCAAAGAATCGGTAGTTATAGGACACCGTTGCATTTTGAAGGTGCCACAAGGACACGCGGGTGGTGTCCACTGTGATGCTATGTTAAGACCACCCCTAACGAATTTGTACGCCTAAAATGGCGACAACGTTGGGGAAGTTATATGGATCAATTTCCTTATCTTCAAATTACCATTCACCTATCCTACAAGATTTATACAGTTGTCGTTTCTTCTTGTGGGTAATCCTAATTCTGGGGCCAAACTTAAATCTAAGGAAACTAGTGGGTTAATGGGATAAATTGTAAGGGGTGTAGCCTAGGTGTGGTAAATGTTTTGGAATGATATTTAAATATTTTCTTATTGTTTTTACATGTTTTTTTTGTCTTTGTTTTATATTCTAAAAGTCCATAATAAGGGGTGTGCAGGAATCTTAAAAAACCGACCGAACCCGTAAATAACAACGAACATGAAAAAAACCCCGAAAAGTTCAAATTGAAATAACCGAACCTAAACTCAAACCATTGGGTTTGGGTTTGCCAGAAAAAAATCCAAAATACCTGAAGTACCCATATATGTCTATGCATTATATATGTGCTACGTTTTGATATATATATATATATATATATATATATATGGTTTACTTTTACTCATAATAAGAATAAAAATATTCTTTTATAGGGTTGTTACACTAAGTAAAAGCACCTAAAATCATATGGATGAAGATAAAGATTAAAATTAAAAAATGTATGAAGATAAAGATTGAAATAATGTATTTGTTTTTATTTTTTGTCTGTTATAATTTAAAAACTAGTTTACAAGACTTGATTTTTGTTATGTACAAGAAATTATATTTTCTTGGTTTATGTTGTTTTGAAATTGTTTAATTTATATATAAATTGTTTGTTTTTGCATGATGCACTTATTTTCAAATTGAAAACCCGGAATAAACCTAAACCAAATTGAAACCCGGAAACCCAAAAGACCCAAACCCAAACGGGTTCAAAAGTTCTAAAACCCAAAATTTGGTTTTGGGTTTAGCCAAAACATGTCCCAGCCTGACCCATGCTCACCCATATGGACCAGAATTGTATCTTGTATTTAAGAGATTCATTCCCTCTCGTTGGATTAGATCTGTAGCTGATTGGTTCTTAAAAACGTTATCACCACTAACGTTAGGCGGCCCATGACAGGTCTGCCCCATGGCCCAAGACGTGGGAGGCAACAGTCTCCTTCGAAACCCAAACTTCCCTAGCGATAACTTTGGGTTGGCTGTGAGGTTTGCCTCTGCTCTGCCCCACACTTCCAGCAATAGGTTTCTCCAGAGCTCACCACTAAGATCATTGCCCAGAGGCTGGCAACCCAAAGGTGAGCCCAGTGAGATTCAAACTTTAGGCTCATATGGAGAGCCCTTGGATTCTAACGAGGCTCGTTCTTAGTTTCATCTATTGCATTTTTATTTTCGTCACCTTACATGAACTTTGGTATTCATTATACATGTTTTTAATTCACAATCATCTTCATTTTATGACACTTCAAGAGGCTTTATCATTAGTATTAGTACAAAAATCATTTTTTTGTGAAGATGCAGGTTGTTTGCCTTTCGAACAAAAAGAAGTGAAAAAACAAAAAAATTTATAGAAAATGGAAGTCAAAGGCCAAGCATGGCTCTGCTGAATACAAACAGGGCCATGCATTCACTTTTCACCAGCCGATGACAGGTTGTTTGGCTTTCGAACCAAAATTAGCCGACCCACTATAATCATCGTAACCGATTAACCGAAACAACCATAACTGAGTGGTTATGGTTATCAAATTTATTTAACCGCCATGTCGGTTATGCTTACGGTTTGAAGTCAAAACCGAACCATGCCCACCCCTAATTAAAAGCACAAAATAAATTTAGTGAATTTGAAATAAATCGTATTGCTTTTTCTGGAATATAACAAGGGCTCCTCAACCTTTTTCTAGCAAGATAAGGAAAAAGAGCATTGGAGGCATTGTGAATACAATCATATTACTACAAAATTTTTGTTATATACAATCATAGCATTGTGAATATTTTACAATAATACCTTGTTATTTATATTATCACGTTGGATCTCATGATTTTTACAAAAAAAAAAAAAAAACATTCATAAATAACAAAATGCTATTATTAAAAGTTATCTTCTATATACAAACATATTATTGTGAAAATATTACAGCAGCACCTTGTTATTTATACTAATCACTTTGGATTTCATAATTTTTACAAAAAAAATGAGAAGATATTATGATAACACTTTATTTATATTACGAAAAACATGGTATGTATCACACTCCCTTTATTTTAGCGACACACTACTAAACATAAAAACTTAATCACACATAAAAATATAATAACTCAAACATAAGTTGATAATCAATCCCAAGTGAGATAAAACCAACGAGATGTAGACTACCGCATGACCAGGTACATATCAAGATAGTCTTGGTTTCCTTCCTGAATCAATTAACATTGTTCCAGTGCTTGTCTGAATCGATACTTAATGCCACGTTCTTTCTACATATGAAACTGAATTGAGGAGCTTTGTTCTTAAATCCAACAACTTTTAGAAGATCACCAACTCTGTACCTGTAAATACCTGCAACAACAAATTATAAATATCACTAACATCAGGATTTTACCTTTGTATGGGATCCCTGAATTTTGATTTGTTGATAAAATCATGAATTAAATATATATACACTTTTTGTCCTAGTTTTGTACATTTTCTGGATCTAGCTCTTAGAGCATTCACAACCCATTCTTTAAAAAAACTGTCAATGTTGCGTCTTTGTGGCTCCTTTTGCGACCATTTCGTTTTGGTCGCTTAGCTAGTGTTACGACCCGATTATAAGTTTCGGTCGTTTTTTTTTTCCTAGTAATTTCATGAAAAGAAACATAAAAATTAAAACATTGAATCGAGACTAACCAGCAAACGTCGTGATAACGATCTCGTATTCTTGACCGAGTTTCACATCTGCAAGATCGACCAATTGTTGATTTTCTTTCTCGCCATCAACCGGGAGGAACTCGAAGTAAGCCATGGTGGGTATAAGCGTGTAAGCAACCTCATTAGGCTTACAAAATGGGTTCAAATTGATACCAAAATGACACTCAGAAGATACATACAATTTGCTCACAATAGGGAGACCATTACTATAATAATCAAGAGCTGGTATATATTGAACCATTGAACCCGTGACTATAACGTCAACAAACTTCGCGTTCGGCCATAATCTCGTTACAATCCCTTGCCAAGATTTCCTCGAGCACTCGAGCTCGATAAAATCCGCAAGATCCAGGTCGGGTTTCAACATCTTCATCACGGATTCCCTCACGGATGGGTCGGTAATAACCGGATTCAAACTACCGGTACGGATATCATGGCTCAAAAGACTCCAATGCTTTTCTAAAAACCGAATAGCCTGAATGAACCCGGAAGCGAAAATCGCCCCGACCCGAAGAACTTCTTTGTTGAGGTACAACCCGCAAAGCATCTGGGAATACATGCTTTGATACGAGTCGGTGCAGAGAATGGTTTCATTCGGGCTGGTGTAATTGGTAAACGGGTCGTAGGGTCTTCTTTAAAATGGGAGCTTTTGTAGTAACTGGTTAAAATGGATTGGGCCACAAACCCGCCCGGAGTTTTAGTTTCGGATCTTATGAATAGAAAGTACAACCCTTTGCCTTTATCCAAATCGGGTACAAACTGGTTCATCACCGGCGTGAAAAGAGTGTACAATGAAGTTCTTCTTTCGAGCTCATCATCAATGGCAGGGATTAGTTTATTCTCTCCTCTAGAAGTACCAGAACTGCAACAAAAGAACCCTGAGTTTTTACATGTTAAGTATAAGAAGACTAGCTAACCCCTTTATTGTATATACAAGGTACGTTGCATAATTAACACTTAAAATTTTTATCAGTGAATAATTGCATATATATATATATATATATTAAGTTACTGGGTTGTAAACACTCAAAACATATAAATATTTGAGACTTTTATAACTATAAAATCTGAATTATGGATTGGGTTTTAAGATTATTCATTAGAAACTTTTTAAATATAAATTACTTAAATTTAGTTGGTAGTTTTACAAATTAAAGAAAAATCAAATTTAAAATATAAAAAGCTGCAGTTTTCGTCTCTTAGATTATTTGCATTAATGCTTAACAGTTACAGTCCACCCTCAATACTTTTCAATTCGTCCTTAATGTTTCAAGTCTTAACAAATTTCGTCATTAAACCTCTAATAGCAAACTGCTAAAATTTGAAACGTTAGGGACGAAAACTGTTAAAACTTGAAACGTTACTATGGAAATTTTTAAGACTTAAAACGTTTGGACAAAAATTATATAAACTTGAAACATTATGGACGGTTACTATTAACTGTAGATTGAAAGTGTTAAGTATTGTTAATATCATGATCAAAAGTGTAGTTTACTATTTTAAATATATAAGATAAATATTTAATTGAATAATAACAAATATAAATCTATTACATAAGTTAGGATAAAATATAAAAATATAAAAATACTAAAAAAAATTAAAAAGTTATGATATTGTCATGTGCCATTATTTAGAATCAATTATTAAAGTTAGATACGCTACTAGAAAGTTAAAAGGTGCTAAAGGGGTCGTGTTCACAAAAAATTATGTGAGATTAATGAACATGAACACGACGTGAATCTTAACACAAATACCCAACCTCGTATCAAAGAGTTTTAATGTTTTAAGTGATAAGTCCTATCTTTCCAAGCTAGAAACATGCACGTAGTAATTAAAAAGAATCAGAAGTAATACATGAAGTTTCCGGAAATGGGGTTAGATTTCTTAAATTAATTATGTACTTGAGTATAGTTAGATAACATAAATGGCACCTTAATAAAAATTTAGAAATGGGGTGGGAGCAAAGGATGGGTGATTTATCGCCATTGGCAATACGAGTGATATCGCTATGGAGATCTTCGTAAGTGACTACCGGAATTAGTTTTTTGAACGTTTCACGATCCGTATGGTCGGAGAGACCGTGGCGCTGGAGGTACTCGACGGTAGCGTTTTGGGTGAGGATTTCGGTGAGAATACGTTGCTGGATTTGGTCGGGATTGGAGGTGACATCTTCGATAAATTGAAGGGATTTCTTGTTTTTGTGGGCGAGGGTGGTGTTGTAGCCGTCGTTACGAGCATCCTGCATGGTGGCTGACGGTGTTGTAGAGAGAGAGGCAGGTGTTGAAGAGATCGAGAGGGTTATGTTGTGGTAGGAAGATCGAAAAGATGAGGTGGTGTTTATATAGAAAAAAATGGCGGTAAGAAGGTTGTGGCAAGAGTGGTAAATATGTAAGTTATTATGGGCCTTTTTTTATACTTAAATTTGTTGAGCTTGATAAAATAAGACATACAAAGCCTAGATTTTGTGGGAAGCACATGATACATTTAATTAATCCTAATTAAGTGTAATGGATGAATAATATATATAATTCATAACAAATAGTTCTGGTTCAAAAGTCATTGTTGGGTAAACAATGTAAACAAAGATGCGATCCACCAATTTTTCGAGTCACAAGGTCAACTTTTATTATTACTTTCTTTATTAATGATATTCATTCGGGTGGTTTTGTATGTCATTCTAGGCTTAAATTCATGCGGTATTTTTGTAGGGTGAGGTTATCTTAGGGAGGAGGCTTAGGGTAAGGAGGCATCTCATCCATTAGATCTTAAGATCAAGGGCTAGGATTAATGCGGTGGCATTTTTGTAATTATTCGGAATCGTATAACACAATGAAGGGTAATATCGTCACAATCGTAT
>WOUH02000041.1:7742902-7763661 GCA_009936405.2 Stevia rebaudiana | reverse complement strand
GTACTCGACGCTTTTTTGTTTTTTTTTTTTTATAAAAAGTGACGAAAATGGATTTAAAGGTGAAAAAAATAAAAAAATTCTAACTTAGCGTTTTTGGGTTATCTCTTGAAGTTTTCTGGGTTTTCTCAACTCGAGAGGGTTTTCGTTCTATCTTAAACCTATATATATATATATTAATGATAAGAGAGGTTGGATCCATTTTTTAGCTCTTGGATCATATGTTAATGGATGGTTGAGATCTCCACCTGTTATGTCACTTCCCCTGAATTAATCAGGGTCGTTGTCTTTCGATCTTATTATTTCCTTAGTTCCTACTTATTTGAAAGTGGACAAATGATATATGTACATGTGGGTATACGTAAATACATGCTTCTATATTGAGAGGATAAGTTGACAAGTTGTATATATATTTAACCAAGCGTACAATGTTTAACCATCTTCGTATTACTAGAAAAAGTGGATCTAGGAAGTGTTAAAAAGTTGGGACTATTTTATAATCTAAATAATTGATTGGTTTTAATTTTATTTGAGTGAGTACACTTTAATGATTAAATATTCATATGATTTTTATCACGTGCTTATATCATTTTTTTGTCAATACGTTGCCTCGTTAATCATAAAAGTCAAAGTTGCCGATTTTTAATAATCTTTCATTTCACAAACAAGCTAAGACCACACACAAGTCAAGAAGAAAAGGCTAGGCTAATTACATTGCAAAATCTGATCTCGAATAAGCCTTTTATTTACAGGGCTCGATTGTTAATTTATCATCAATATTTCAAGATAGTAACAGATTATATGATTTATCTCAATTAAATGATTTATGATAGTATGATAATGCTTCATATCACACCTAAAATCATGCAACTCAAACATGACTTGTGTGACTGGTTTATCTGATAAACGGGGTGGTAAGTCGATAGAGGTTGAAGAGGTGTAATTGAGTAGCAAACAAGTTAAATGAATTGTAAATGGATTGACAGGTTATAAAATGGATATAAATTAAAAAAAGGTTAGCATGTAACACGTCGAACTTATAAATCAAATAAATTTAATTTTAGTTATAAGCAGGTCGACATTTTCAAATTAGTACAACAAAGACGTCCCTTTTATTAAATAGGTTTCATCATATACAATACAGTATACGAATAACACTAATAAATCAAAAACCTGATTATTTCCTTATCGAATTTGTTTTGTAAGTTGGATTAGGGAAGCACGACGAGCTAAGTATTAGTTAACTCACTCTCATACCGATTACAATGTCCACCTCATACTTGCTACTTAATACTCATTGGGTTCACGGGTATACCTGTGAACATCGGTTATATCCTTTTATATGGTTAAGAATTATCTGCTATGATGCCTATTATTTGAAATCGGGTTTTTAACTCACCTAAAATACAAATTGAAATATTAAATACCGTAATAACAATTCTACAATTTTAAGTTAATAACAATTTCAAATATACTATGTAGTATATTTTTTAAGCTATAAATTCTATTAATATGTTTAGTTTTCATGCGGGTAAATGGCTTTGAGCAATCCAACAGATACCATCAAATAATAAACCTATTCCACGCTCACGAATGTTTAAAAACTAAATCATAGTCAATCTTCCATCCGAATACACATCTTATTATGCATTCTTGAATGCTTTAGGTTTCAACTTTTCTTGTAGATGCGGGTAAATGGCTTCGAGAAATTCAACAGATATCTTTGAATAATAAACCTGTTTTAAACCCACGAATTATTTAGAACTAAGTCACACTCGATCTTCCATCCGAATACACATCTCATTATGCATCTTGAATGCTTTAGGTTTCAACTTTTCTTGTAGAATTCTTTTTTATAATTCTTTTACATTCATATCTCAAATTTTGTTTGGAAATTGTCACAAGTCTTTCACTTGAAAGGTTGGTAAACCCTTGAGTATGGTGAAGACCCAATTGATGAAAGAACATTCTTTGGAATATGCTATTGTGAGAGGTCTCACCCAACCACCCCACCATTGGAGAGTCATACAGTAGCTTCTTTGATAATAATTGATCTTTGAACCCACTTGCTAAAAAATTAAAGTAGTTCATTTCTCTTAGGTGAGGAGATTTATTTCATTTTCTTAAACTAATTTAATAAATTAATTTTTTTCACCTTTTTAGCCATATCAATGTAAGTTTTAAGTTAACTATTTTGAACGATAGCAATAATATAGATAACAACCAGCAAGACATTAGAATTTAGATAGAAGTTACAAATTACAATACACAATGGAATTACAAAACCATTCTGACCCGGTTAAATTTAAAAATTAAAACTGAAAAGACTCTGTTTTTAATTCTTAATAAATTTAAACGAAAGAAGCATGGTTTTATCGAATATTTTTAAAGGTGATCGTTTTTTTTTCTCAAAGTTTTAAATTAAATAAATAAAATAGTTATTAATAAGATTTTAATTGAATGTTATATTCTCACTTTTCCATGATTTTATAAATTCTTGATCAACAATGTTGTTCTTCAAGAAGCTGCGAAGAACTAAAAGGAGTATTGGGTTACGGCATTAGTCCAAATCAAATTGCGAGCACACGTGAACCAATTTCCTTGATTTGATTCCTATTAAAACTCGATTCCTACAGTATACCAAATACCAAAATCAAACATCAAGGGTTTAATAAATTCTCTGTTCTTATCAAGAATCAATTTTGATCTCATTAAGCCATTAAGGTATTCAATTCTCGAGGTGTTCATCGCACATTCAACATGATCTTCTCTTTGAAGCAATCCAATTTTACAATTCCCAGATGTAGTTCCAAAGTCACCGATCTCCGAAGAAACTCTCCGTCGAAATCATTCGTTTTACCGCCTGTTTCCACACCCAAAATCAACAAATTCTCTGTCGTTTCAAATTCAAAACCCTTACATGTATCTTCAATTCAAACATTTGGGTCATTACAAACTTTGGGCTTTCATGATCGGAGTGAAAAGTCACTTGTCGCTTGTAAGGCGTATGAAGCTGATCGATCTGATGGGGAATTTGTTGTTGAGAAAATTGAAGCTGCAAAAAGGGCGAAAATTGGATTTTATTTTGCAACATGGTGGTTTTTGAATGTGATTTTTAACATTTATAATAAGAAAGTGTTGAATGCTTTTCCATACCCATGGTTAACTTCAACTTTGTCTCTTGCTGCTGGATCTGCCATCATGTTAATTTCTTGGGCTACAAAAGTTGCTGAACCACCCAAAACTGATCTTGATTTCTGGAAATCTTTGTTCCCTGTAAGCAAATTTTGTTTTTTTTAGGGTTTATGATATGGATTTTGTTTATTTGTTCACAATTTGATTTGGGTATTGTTTATTGTGTTAAACTTAGGGTTTATGACATGGGTTTTGTTTCTTAATTTCTAGCGTAACCTTTTTATTATTTAATTGCTGATTTCCTAATTGTAGTTTCTTTTATTTGTGTTTCTATGACTCGGTTGTATCATTGACATATAAATTACTAAAATTTAGGTTATTTATAAGATATTTAAAATTGGTCCATGTAAGCATCTTATGGTCCTTTTGGGGTATAGGATCTGGGTTTTGGTTAATTTTTCATAAATTGATTTGTGTATAGTTTATTTTATTTATGTTACATTTGAGGTTTATGGTTCAAACTCTTATTTCCTACCTGAATTTTCATTAGTTTATCTCCATTTGATTAATGGTTTATTTAGTTTCTAATTCCCTAAATGTGGTTTCTTTTATATCATATGATTCTGTCATTAAGTGTTTAATAATTAGTGATTTATAACAGGTTGCATTAGCACATACAATTGGTCATGTTGCAGCAACTGTAAGCATGTCTAAAGTTGCTGTTTCTTTCACACACATAATCAAAAGCGGTGAACCTGCTTTTAGTGTTTTGGTTTCAAGATTTATTTTAGGCGAAACATTTCCAACTTCGGTTTACTTGTCTCTTGTACCAATCATTGGCGGTTGTGGTCTTGCCGCCCTTACGGAACTCAATTTCAACATGACGGGTATTTACATAACTTCAAATTTTATAGTAATACGATTTCTAAACGTTTTATTTTTTGGCATAATATCGGTACATTTTTTTGATTCATTTTGTAATTGGTGAATTATACATTATGTAGAAATCTTGCATTTCTATACAAAAACATTACTTTTTCATATAAAAGGTTTCATTTTTGACAACCTGGTTTTTGCATAAAAAAGGACCTAAATGGGACACAAAATCATCTGCTAATAACTTGGATTTACAAAAAAAAAAAAAATTTAAAATATAGTGACTAAAATTTAACAAACGGAAAAGTATGTGTTTATTTTACGCAAAATAAAAACCTTTTTAAAAATGGATTCTAATTTTTATTCTATTCTGCTGATGTTGATTTTTTAGGTTTTATGGGTGCGATGATATCAAATTTGGCATTTGTTTTCAGAAACATATTTTCTAAAAAAGGCATGAAAGGGAAATCAGTTAGTGGAATGAACTATTATGCTTGTTTATCATTGTTATCACTTTTGATCCTTACGCCATTTGCAATTGCGGTTGAAGGCCCAAAAATGTGGGCTGCTGGATGGCAAAATGCAGTTTCTGAAATCGGGCCCCATTTTATATGGTAACCATATAAAACCAATCTTTTATTTTTATTACATTACAATTTAGGTTTATTCAAAACTGATGTACTTTTGTTGCCATTTGTTACATTGCATATTAGTTTGTTCTAGATTGATTTTTAATACTAGAAATTTTTTAACAATTATATCGAATGCTTTATATGTTTGTCCGTTCTTTCATGCTTGTTTTTATTTCTGAATAACTGGCTAAATTTTTTTTTTTATCTTTTTCTTTGCATATTAGTTTGTTCAAGATTGATTTTTAATGCTAGAACTTTTTCAACAATTATATTGAATGCTTTATATGTTTGTTCATTCTTTCTTTCATGCTTGTTTTTATTTATGAATAATTGGCTTAATTTATTTTTTTATCTTTTTTTTTGTGTGGCTAATAGTAATATTTGTGTATAATAATAGGTGGGTGGCGGCGCAAAGTATTTTTTATCATTTGTACAATCAAGTTTCATATATGTCGCTTGATGAAATCTCACCATTGACATTTAGTATTGGAAATACAATGAAACGTATTTCAGTTATTGTTTCGTCTATCATCATTTTTCGTACACCTGTCCAACCAATCAATGCGCTTGGAGCTGCAATCGCCATTTTTGGAACTTTCTTATATTCTCAGGTATCGGCTTGCTTTTATTTTAATTATTTTTTAAGTTTTTTATCAACAATCTTAAAACTAGATTTTAGGGTGAAATAAGTTGTGTTCAGTAAGCAGATTAAGTTTTCTTTCTTATTTCTAACTGAATTTTAGTGTTGAATTCAAAATCATAAGTGTCTCCTAATGATAATAAGTAAATGAATGTTTTATGCTAGATGTTATTTCATACCTGAAAAGAAATTCTTCAGGCATCTGAAATCCTTTTGTTTTCCTTGATTCTTGAAAAAGATGTAAGAATATAGAGATTCATGAATGTTGGTGATTTTGGAGAGAGTTGTGATTTTTTAGATGCATTTGATGTATATATTCAAACTATATTTTCAAGAAGTGATTGGTTATATATTTTAGAAGAAAATTGGACAAAAACAAAAGAAATCTTGATAATAATTCTGCACCACTACAATGTGATAAGGTTAGAAACTAGGATAAATTTAAGTACATATAAGTATTTATTATTGAAAATAGTGTTTTTTTTAATTCTACCCGTCTTGACTCATTAGAGAAAAAGATTAACCCAAATCGACCCATGTTTAAGTAAATGGGTCAAAATTGTTCTCTACTAAATGATATCAAATCAACCTATTCACCAAACATGTGTTTTCTCTTCCCAATCTTTTGATGTTATTTTCTTTTTATGACTTTTTTAATTTCTTTTTTGTTGAATCTGAAAAAGTCAAAGCAGAAGCAGTAAAGATTGAAGATTAGAAGATTGTAGTGTTGATTGTGATATAATCTACATCCATGATTGCAGAACAAGGTGAGATAGCAGCTTGTAGATAATAAGAATGGATGACCACTAATTATTTAGATTTTTATAGAAAGGATTTGACTTTTTTGCCCCCAGAGTTGTGGGTGGTAGTGAAGTGAGTTTTTGTTTTATTTTTAATAAAGTTGGGCAATTTCTGTATTATTTTATCATATAATGACAGAGCTTTTAATTTTTTTGACTCTTTGATTCTGGTTATAGACGGTTTGGTAAAATTGGTTATTGGAAATGGTGTTCCGGCTTTAAATGTTGATTTGTTCGAGCTAATTTCAGTTCATAAATTATATATCCTCGGTCAAATAGAGTATTAGCAACCATTTTAACTTTTTAAATTAGAATGTACAACTAATTTCTTATTTTTATAAAAAAGTTATAAACAAAACATTTTTGTCATGTAACATTAGTTATAACTTATAGGACTGGGATCGAAAATATCCTTATTTTTTTGTAAAAACTGTTAAACCAAAGTCTTATTATAAATAATAAAATGTTGTCACTAAAAATTATAAAAATATTATAAAACTAGTTATTTATACAATTTCGAGTTAGGTTTGCATGGATATGATTCTTTATTTTTTCCTTGTACAAACATTACATTTTTTCCAAACGGCCCAAATAAAGCTACATTACAACATACTAGCCCACTAACTGCAATTACGGCCCATTTCAGTTGATTTATGAAAATAAGACCGTAAGATCAAAAAGAAAGTCCACTAATAACAAGAGTTAGCCACTTTAAACCTTTCTCAATAAAAAAAGTTTATAACATTCTGTCATGGGGCAAAGGTTTACCCATTCCACGGGGTTCCTGCGTATCTGGTGTAGTCGTGGATTCTCACGGAGGTCGAGTAGTCGGCGAAAGTGTGGGATAGACGTGAGAAAAAACGTCGTTAAAAAAAAAAAACCTTTTCTATTCAGCTGGTATGCAAGTTAGAATCGAGTCAAGATGGTTAAACCAATTATGTTATAGGTCCATTCGATTCAAGTTGTTAAACTATATACAAGTAAAAGACACCGCGGTTGGTTGCTAGTAAAGGTCAATAATTGGTTCCCCTAAATTTAGGTTCGGTTGAATCGACCACGGTAAGTTGAAAAGTCTAGCCGCGATGAATTTGAAGATCTTGTTCACGTTAATGTTGTGTGTCGCGCTCGAGAAAAACAATGTCGCTTTCATTATCTTTGCGTATACTCGTGCCTGCGACGTATCAATAACATAATTTCTTTATATTTGCATAATAATTTAAAGAAAATGAAGAAAACAATCTAATTAGAAATGAAATATTGAAAATGTTTGATGTTTAAATCACAATTTGTATTTGTCTTACCTGAGACACAATGGTCCATTGTAGATTTGGTGGTAGCCTTACAAAGTCATCAAACTTGGTTCCTATCAATATAGGAATCGCATTCTGCAAACAACAATTTAATTTTGGAAATTACTACAATTTATAAGAGTAAAAATACATATGTTTTTTTTTTATTTCATAATCAAATTATCTCCTTGTCCTTGGTACATATGTCTCTCTATCACGTCGATCGGTTATAACTTACTTGAGAACCGCCCGCTAAAAAATCGAATCAAAACAAGTTTAAACAAGGTTGATTATTTATATAAATATAACATTTTTACTTTCTCTGATTAATATATAAGTACATCACAAATATAGAAGATGATGAACAACCAAAGATGTATGAGTATCCCTACACAGTTTTTTAATTTATATATACTATTAAAAAACTATAAAAAAATAAGATAATTATAATCATACCTTATTCCATTTTCTTGCTTGCATATACCATCCCAGTACACTGAATATGCAAGAAGAATAACACAAGAATTAATTAAAAACTCAATAGTTATTACTCTATATACTAAATATAAGTTTGGGTGAACAGTAAGCTTTCATTATATAATATATATTTTCGTTTCCTAGATTATAACAATCTGTTTGCTGGATCCGCTGGTTGTTGCTCTGTTTCTTGACCTGATGGTCACGAGTACAAACCTTTAAGGTTAATTATTTTTTGTTCAAACCTTTAAGGTTACTTTTTTTTTCAGTGGATTACAGATAGCAGTAGTATGGAATCATCGAATACTTCTTTCCTTCCTAAACAATATGATATTATCTTTGCTTCTGAATATTTGAAGCTATTTTTTTATTTTTATTTTGAAATGTTTACCAACCTGACTTTGAAGTAAAATTTAAATTGTTTGATCAATAGTTGAGTGATTATAAGGTAAGATTTGTTTATGTGCATGTGATTACATATTTTTCAATCAAAGGTTGCTGAAATTTTTTGGTCTACAGAGGCATGTTCATAATTTTTTTTTTTGAGATTTTAAAAACTTTTTGTGGTTTACTTTGATGTAAATTAGATTTACCGTTCAAAAGAAACTTTTTCCATTCAAAAGTTAGGAGCTTTCGGTTTGTTGATTATCTTAACACCATCTACGAAGAAGCATACATTGATTATCTTAACACCATCTACGAAGAACCTCAATCAGTTTAGGCGATTGTTTTTTACGTTTAAAAAATTTCAAGATTACTACACAGATTATCAAGATCTTTATTAAAGAGACTAAGATTATGAAGAATACATTGAGTTGATTAAGGTTCGCCTGGATCGCTGTTAAGACAACTTATGAACACGTTGAATGTTAATAGGATACATCCAAATCACTTTCTTCTGTTTTATGAAGTTAGCTGCAGGAACCTAAACATTCGACGTGACGTGCAGGAGGCACATTTTAGGTAACCAACTGCTGAAATTAGATATTTGCGTCATAGATAATTGCACAGGTTATGTAGTATTTACATATTTGCTAAATGGTTTTCAATCTATAAACTACACCAACAGGAGCCAAGCCACAACAGTTTAAATAGGATTTACACATTTGTCTGAATATGTAGATGCATACGCATAGATTTGATTGTTTAAGTTAATATTTTACTTTTTATATGTTTAGGGTTGAAAGCATGAGACAGTTTTAGAATGATGGATTCTCCTTTTGGTATGTAAGTGTTTGTGTTTCTTAATTTCTACTCGCCATTGTTTTTTTATTACAAAATATTAATCGTTACTGATTATTTCAGCTGTGGGTTCAATGTTGTATAAAAGGAGGTGGAGATTGGTGAACTCTTAGCAACGATATCTAAGGCTGACCTTCGAGTTGAACTTTATACTTAAATGGTGAAGGGGTTTCTTGAATGCATAGAAAAGTTTAGTTTCTAAAGATTTGGGTAAGTTTCTTACAAGATGTTTAATAAACTTTTAGAATTTGCCTTTATCTATTAAGAAATTTTGATATATTTAGTTATGTCATATTGATGCCATGGATGTATGCTTTGTTTAGTTTGTATTTGATCACCATCGACTAATAATATAATAAATGAGTACATATTCAGTTTGATTAATATGTTAATTTAAACGATTAAAAAAAGTTGTATTGGAGTTTATTACGCGAACGGCTTACAAATTTACAAAGAGTTCCCCGTCGCAACGCAAGGGAGGTAACATCTAGTTATTATACTTAAATCAACCGATGCCTATGGGCTATGGCCCAACATCAAGCCACATGATCCCATATTCGTAGATTATTAAATTTGGCCCAATTTTATTCGCATCGACGTCCAGTTACGCTAGTGTAAAACGAGTCACCTGGCTCGTTTATTCAATATTATAATTACTAGATCAACAAGTTTAATCCCACACTAAAATCGTTGATAACACTAAAATGACCAACAATACTCGGATTATTGAGAGATTTCAAGCATTTGCATGAGCTTGGAACAACACGCGCGTGCACACGAATATGTCTTTATGACTGACCTTTGTCGACAAATATTTTTACAAAGAATTTAAGGTTCCTAGGTTAGGGGTCTCGATTTTAAGCCTAACAGTATTGGCCTATACGAAGCATATAGATGAAGCTGGGGTGTAAAATATGAATTTAGGGTTAGTCCTTTGAATTTTGAACAATACTGTGTTGTGTAACTAGAAGGTACAACGGATTCACTTGTACAATACTCAGAAAACCATGATAATGTCAAAGCATTTTCTTTTGTCCTTACGGTTAAATAAAAACACAAAAACAAGAGCAAATGAACCACACAAGGACCTATTAAAATGATTTTTATCAAGGTAACACTTTCTTTACTAATTTGCCCTTTGCCATGTCACAAGTGTCCCATTCCAAGTATGAAACCACAATATTAAACAAAAGAGCTTATACCAATGATATATTTCTACTTAATATCCAAGTTATAATTTGAACTCGTGGTTACCTTTGACAAATATAGAATAAATATTTACAACTCTTGATATATATATATAGATAACTAACTAGACTTCAACTCAACATCTATATCCTGGTTTTGTTTGTCGTCGTTGGGATTATCCGCAGGAAGAAGGTGTAACAAAGGCAACGGTAACAACGAGCTGAGATTGCAGATGATGATAAGAAGGGCAAGATTGTCAAATGTGTCTTTTGTGATACCCAAAATTTGGGTCAAACCCGCGCCAAAAAGACCCCCGAGAACACTGCCTCCATTTGATATTGACATTAGGGTTGCAAATAAAGTCGCTTCCATTCCCTCGGGACATAGTCTTGCTGCTAGAACTAAAACGGGCATGAAAGAAGCCTGTTAAAAGATGTAAATTATTATTAATTGAATAATATAATTCTGCTTTAAAGCAATACAAAATTCTTTGTTTAACTAATTACACAGATGGCCCCTATGGTTTGCAACGAGTTTTAGCATTAAAGCTAACTTTGGCTATAAGTTATTATTAACTTTTTCGTTAAATTAGAATGATATAAATAGGCAAAGGGTATTTTGGTCATTTCATCCAAACTTGTTAAAAAATTGAAAGACAAACCCTTAACTTGTTACTTTTAAAACTTAGTACCCAAAACCACAGTCGGTAACAATTTATGTTTGTGAAATTATAATATTGGCATCTATTTAGGTATATAAATTATTCACATTTACCTGACCAAGAACTGTTATAATTAAAGAATCTCCGATTGCAAACCACTCATCACTAATACCAAACTTGCGATTTAATCCAGTGACGAGGATAACCTGCAACATGTAGAAAGCTGATTAACAAAGATGTAAGAAAATAAAATTAGGTTAAAGAATTAAAGAACAATGTAATACTAAAGTCAAACCTGAGTCAAACCGAGAGCAGTACCAGTTACAGTTGTACCAAGAAAAATTTTGCGCAAGGGAACATTTTTAAGAAATCCGTTATAAAGTCCAACACCGAGAAGTGAAGCAATTGATGTCACAAGCTTAACCCGACCCAGAAATTCTGGTGTAAAACCGAGTTTATTTGTTCTGGATTAAATAAAATAATAGTAAGGTAAAAACATAAATTGTACAAGTGTTACACATGCTTGTTGCAAGGGTGAGCAAAAACCGAACCATAACCGATTTAATAGACAAACCAAATTGAATCAACCGAACCAATTAAAAAACTGATGGTTCGGTTATGTTTTTAGTAACTGATTATAGCGGTATCGTACATTTAACCATAAAAACAAACCAAACCAAACAAATTGACACTTCTTCTATATATGATAGAAGACGTAACTTGTCACAATTTTGTGAGCCCTCGTTTACTTTTCCCGCTTCTCTTTTTTCACCCAATAAATAAGCTTATTTGTATAATCTCTTTCTTAATTTCTAAGTTTTTATTACATCATTTACTTTGCCTGCTTCATTTAATAAATAAGTTTCTTTTTCTTAATTCCTAAATTTTTATTACTTAATTTTTGAAAGGCCCCAAATCTTTATTACTAACTGTTTGATATTTTCTTTATTCAACTCATGTAATAGATGCGTTTCTAATATACACATACATATACATTATATAAACGATTTGACCAATACATAAACACAAAAAAGATTTTAACTGAACAACAGTTAACTTCATCAATTAAAAAAACAATTTAACTGAACAAAAAGTGGCCACAACTTTAAAATTTCGGTTAACCAATTTAACAGAACCACCAATGACAGATTTATCTGTAACTGATCGGTTATGGTTTCTTGATAACCAAAGTGTTCGAACCGAAACACGCATGCTCATGTTATATCAAAGTTGGACACTTACGTGAAGTAAAACATGGCGGATTCTGAGTGAGGGGTTGCTTGCCAAAGAAAAATAAATAAGGTTGGAAGAAAAACATTTGGTTGTTTGATAGCTTGCCACAACTCAATGAAACTACTAGTAGCAGAATCTTTTGAAACAGACGTTAAGGGACCACAAGCTCGTTGTTCTTTCACTAGTACAGCAACTGCAGATGTCAGCAAAGGAAGCAATGCAGAAAGACCAAAAACAAACCTGCAAATGTAATTTATAAATTAATTTTTTAAAACGAATCTGAGCAACACATGGTTGAATCTTAGGAACGATATATATATATATATACCTTACACCATAAGCATCCACCAAGGAGCCACTAAAGTAGGAGCTTACAATTCCTCCAAAAGCGGATGAACCCCAACATAGAGATTGAAGCGATCCCGATACGCTTTGTGTCTCACCGCGCGCTCTTTCTACCACCATTGAATCTACAACCTACACTATACATGTTTCACTCGCTATGTGCATGTTATAATATCTACATTACTACTATGTGTATGTGTTTGTGTGCTTTAGAAAGTGTGGTGTGCAGGTGGAGGCACACACATGATGTACACAAGGCATAGGTTTTCACAAAATGATTTAAAATTACTTCTACCTTATATTTTTTGAACTCTAAATGCTTAAACATTAACATAGTTCAATTAGAGGTAAAAAGTAGTCCAAAAACAATGTTAGTGTTTGGAATCCATGATATAGGCCTCATAACCAATGTTTTCAGAACCGAAGACCAGATTTACGAACTTGATGATGTCATAAATATGACAAAATTTACGTATTTAATTTAAAATAAAAATATGATATTTCCTTATGTTTGCAATAGGTTTTCAATTTTAAAGAGTTAATTAAATAACATACGAAACCTGAAGTAGTCAATTATTCAATAAATAAGATTTTACAGGAAAAAGGGAAGTGTTGGTAGTTGGTACCCAAAAACTTAAAAATGTCGGGGATAGGTTGTACTTTTACGTACCTATAACACTTCACATATTGCATATTGAAAAATGATGCATAATTGAACAATACGCAGGGGATTATGAGTTTGATAACGGGTCAAAAAGTAAGAACAAGAATTGGTACCCAAAAACTTTAACAATGTCCTTAACATAACTAGAGAGTTGCATTACAAAAATTGTATTATTTAATTTAAATAACAATTTGATCAACAAATTTACACTTTGGGGCACTTCCAATCATTTGGCCAATTTTATTTATTTTACTAGCTAAAAGTAAATACTAATTTGACAAGAAGGGTATAAAAAAAATGTAGAAGATACTTACAACATCAGAAAAGGCGACAGAAAGCGATCCAATAAGTATGCAAAAAGCAGCACCATACTTGTCATCAACAAAAGTGGCCATTAAACTCCACGAAAGGGCTCCAAGAAGTCCAGATAAAACTAAATACGACCTTCTTCGGTACCCAAAAAGTGGGACGGAATCACTACAGCCGAAAATGAATTTATTTTAGAATATTTGTGGGATTTATCAATGTCACAAGATATGCATATGGGATATAATTATACATATTAACGCACCTGATAAAACCATACAGAGGCTTAATTAGCCATGGCAATGCAGAGAAACCGGTTATCACAGCTGTCTAGTCCACCATGTAAAACTAGTTAGTTATATCTTACTAAATCAATATCTGAAAGATGGACTTATCTTAACATTAAGTTATAAAAAAAAATATAAAGTACATTTTTTTGTCTATGATTTTTGTATATACGAAGAAAAAACTACATTTTCCCATGCTAAACATTTGCTTTTGATATTTAAAATCTTCTTGAAGATTTCATTGTTGGTATCAGAGCTAGTCTACTTAATATTTTCCCTTATCATAACTAGAAAAAGATATCATTTTTGTCTATATATTTCTTCTATTTTCAAAAGTGTGTCTTCGTATATTCACAAATAAAATCCTTTAATATGTATTTAGTTTCTCCTTTCATGTACTTTGTTTGCAAAGTATAAACGAAATACTTAAAAATTAGTAAGAAGAACATAATATTAATATACCTCAGCTGGATCTAGATGCAAATCATCCTTAAAATAAAAACTGACAGCAAGTCTAGCAAGGCCTAATACTCCTTGAACAAAGTATACCATAGAAATTGCAATATTATCTGGTGTAAGCTCCACCCCGAAACAACTGATTGAACTTATGGAATATTTAATTCTTTGAGGAACACTTTTACTTGCCCCATTACCTGTAATTACACTTTCATGAGTTCATAATATATATTATGAGATACAAAAACACACATAACAAATTGTGCGTGCACGCGAGAGAGAGAGTGTGTAGTGATCTATATTGAGAAAAGGGGGAACTTTAGACCAATTTTGGATTTCAAGAAGGTGTTTGACTAAAATCCTACAATTTTTACATAAAATGGAATTTTCTTATAAGAAATAAGTTTTTGTGCCCAAAGGTTAGCCTGCATTTATCAAAATCCAAAAGATCTTCAACATGCTGATTCTGACAAGTTTCAATTAAAATCTTTTAAAGCCATTAACACCACCACAAGAAGTCCAAAATTCAAGCCCACGAGATCATATATGGTTTTTTTAAGAAGCACAAAATGTTCTTAAGTATGCATACAAAATTCATTCAGTAAATTGTTCTTTAAACATTTGGTAGCAGACTACTAAGCATTTCATATAGCTATAAGCTTACAACTTCCAAATAATATGCTTTGATATAAAGTTTTATATATATGTACAAAATCACGTATACTTGTCAAGACTTCGAATTCTCTATAGCATTTAAAAGGATTAGATACCATACTAAATTGTTAATCTTCTCCATTCATACTTAAGAATACATCAATTTTTTTAACAAGTCTATTACTCTTCTTTGTAATAATAACCTTATCCTAACATTATTTCATGATACAAATATAAGATTATATAGAATTGGATTACCCCCAAATTTAACTCTTAGATGACTGATTTAAACACTGCATTATTCTACAGTAAACAGGTTAGACCACACATCTAGAAAACCTTAACAAGTACAATACATCACTTAAGTTATATAAAGCATCATTCAAAGAACCATGTATGCAAATTGAAGAATGCTTATTACATAATCTTATACCATATTGGATTACAATTCAGGAAAATTCCTAAATCTGACGCTTTGATTACCCTAATTGATTCTATTATCGGTAACTTAATCCACACTGTGCATCATCGAGTTATGCTTACTCCAAAATCGTCAAAAAGAGAAACAAAGCAGATATACATAACAATTAACACAGAAGAAGTTCTAAACAATTAACACAGAAGAAGTTCTAAGTATGACGATCACAAGAAGAACACTATTAATTGAGGAATTGATTCTTACGGTTTCTGGAACTAACAAAGGGCTCGTCCTCATACGGCATAGGAACGGTGACTGACATGTCGTTCTGCGGCGTCGGCGGTGGCGGAGTAGGAGATGCTCTCCGGCTTTTGTTCCGTCGTCTAACTCCGGCGGCGACGACGGTAGATTGGTTCCCCGGGATCTGGTAGACGACGGGAGAGAGAATTGAGGAATTCGGTGAGGGTAAGATGATGGAAACTGGATTTGGAGATATACTGAATACCATTTTTTTAATGGATGTTTTTCAGGATACAAATTATTATTCCACATGAGAAATAATTAAAGTGAATTAAGTTCTATCTCATTCTTGGGACAATTTGATTGCATCACCGGTATCACTTGATTTTCAATATATTTATATTTTATCTTTTAGAGGTTTTTAAGTTCGGGTCGTGTTGACGGTTATGATTTATGAATTTGTGTATTTTGATATTTTAAGAGACCAGGAGTTGGTTTATTTTGGTAAGAAGTTAAAGGCAAGATTGCTTATGAAGATTTTGTGGATTATCAATCTAAACTTAACTTTAGATGTCTTATTTACATTTATAAAGATTGTGTTTTATGTTTGGATCAACTTTAAATAAGGTTTAATTTAAATAATAATAATAAGTGCGAATTTGAATACCAAAATCAGTTATCCGAATTTTTCGAATATCCAGCAATCCCCCAGTTTCCAATGTAGTGAAGAAGAAAATAAATAACATAATTGGTTTTTAACTACCCACCTCCTAAGATTTTAAGTTATTTAAAGTTATTTTACCTATTTGATTTTCTCTAATATTTTTTGAAACTGATTATAATATTTTACCAGACAACATGTATATAATATCTATCTACGGCATCATCAATTCATCATTGATGAACGTTTCCCTTCAAAACTTCCTTCTCTGAGTTTAGTCCAGAAAAAAAGGATTTAGATCTAGTAACCTTCTTAACAGTTTATAAATTTATACTAATGTATAACCGGTAGTTGGATGATGACGAGAGGCATAGTGCGTTGGCTATGACGGCAATTCATATCTTAATTCTCAATCATGATTACAATGTTTAATCTCGTTAGAGATGTGTTGTTCGTCAATTATTTCCCAATTGGTTATCCATAAACATAAATTATACGTAATAATCTTTTGTGATGATTACATATTACAGAAAAATGGCATCACTACTTCTAAAGAAAAATACTGCTTCAATGTGTCGTTTGTACACAGCTACAAGGTGTTTCTAGAAAGGTAATTTTATTAGAAATAAATTTGAATAAATGGTAACATTAAAAAATAACATTATTTTGTTTCTATCATGTAGGAGACAAACTTTGGATAATCTTGAGCATTTGAATGAAGAAGAGCGAGCCAAAGTAGCAAAAACTTGCGTTGACTCAATACAAAATCATATACCGATCGAATGTATAACGATTTACGTGAACTGTTTCTAAGGTTGAAGTTTAGCTTGGCCAGATCTAACACTTGCATTTCACAAGGTAGTAAAAACTTAACATTAACAATTATTAAATAGGCAAGAGCAAAGAACCATTCTTGAATATACTCATATAAAAAAGATCATTAGCTCAAGTTTCATACATGAAACATCTAGAACAGAAACTTAAATCTAGAGGTGGCTATTTCTATCCATTCACCTAACTAGAACATAAACTTAAATATAGATGTGGTTATTTCGATCCATTCACGTAAGATAGGCTGATTCAGGTTGCATTTTATCTCGGTCACATGGCTAAATTCAAAAATTGGTTAAAAATTGTCGAAAGTAATCCTAAATGTATCTAAATGCTTGCAGCCTCTTAAACCAGCTTTACTCCTACAAAAAATAGTGTTTAAGTAATATAGTTTTTGTAATAATAATATTTAGTAAAGTAATTATTTATAGAAGTCCAAAATATAAAACAAGAAATTTTGAATGTCAGCCCAACTTATTTTGAGCCGCATGATCTGCCCATTTTTCACCTCCACATAAATCTATGAAAACACAAATGGAATAAAGTTGAGAAATTAGCATTTTCCCAGTGGTTCACCAGATAGAATTTAGCAATTCATGTCTCTATAGTACCTACAGATAAGAACTAAATAAACTATAACAAGTATTTTGATAGTATTATGGAACTGAAGTAAAAAAGAAACAAACAAATGTTTTCAGCTCAACCATAGTCATTCTGACTAGTGCTATAAACCATCGGTTCTAAGTTCTAACCCAAGCCGCTTGATCGACCCATTTTTCACTTGTACATAAATAAATAGATGCAGAGACGGATCATGTTCAGATGTTTAAATAAAACCATATTCAACAGTGACAAAAAAGGTTAATATATCTAAAATGAAGCATTTCATGTTTCATCCATATGTTAAACCAGCAAAACAGATATACAAATATGATCCAAAAAACCATAATCCATTCTATATAGAAAAGAACTATAGTTCATAAAATAGATTCATGTTCAACGACTAATCAAGGTTTTTTTCTCCTCCAATCTGTCAAAACAAAACACAAATCAGACACTAATTACTGAATTACATATTCATGTTTAAAGACTAATGCACCTCCGCCTCTCAACCCGCATGTGACACCGCCTGTGACCCTGCCTGTGACTAAACAATTCACGTATGTTGTTTATTCATTCATATCTATTTTGCTTTGCCTTCTACCATCATCAATAGTTGGATAATAGATGTTTAGTGTCAATTAAGTTTTATGTTTTATAGTTCACACTAGTTCTTCTTCATGTCTTTAATTTAATAGCCCATTCTATCACCAATCATTGTAAAGACCAAATTGTTAAGTTATATTTGGTTTCTTTTATTAACAAAGTCTCTTCGTGCGATGTATCTAGAAGCTGAGTGGCATGTACTAGATGCTATGAAAATGGGTGTCAAAATACTGTTCAATGGAGATGCGCTCAACTTCTTGTGTTATCCTGAAATATATTACTAAGGCTTTTTATGACTGCACCACTTTTAATCGACCACATTACGCGCACGGACTCAGAAGAATGTTATTAGGTAAGTACATTTGTTTTGAAATACTTAACTTGGGGTGTAACTTTGGTTATGGGTCAGTTTTTAGCTTTAACGATAGCCGACCTTTTGGGTAATGCATAATCATTTTAACCGAATGTTGAGTCATGGCGATTCAGTTATGCCTTGGTTTTGGGTCGTTTTTAAGTCGTTTTAGTTCAATTCACAGGATCGAAATAATTGATCCATTTGACATGTGATTTCATATGACACAAACCAAGCCCACTATATCATTATTTCTAGTTGATCACAAATTTCTTTCGTTCCTATAACTCTATAAGCTTACTGGTTTTCTTTTGAGCTAAACATCACACATATATGCGTGTTTTTTTTATAACTAACTACTTTAGAAAAATGTTAAAAATTGCATGGGAAGGTGCAGACACCAAACAGGAGCTAGGTAGGATTGAGTATGGTAAAAGGGCATAATCTACAGTTTTAGTATGTAATAGATGATATGATTGATAATAGGCAAGTGGGAGTGTACAAAAAAGAGGTATTTTCTTTTCTTGAAAGAAAAAAAAAAAAGAAACAAAAGAGAAGATAATAAAAGAGAATGAATAAACAATTTGTAATAAAAGAGGTATTTTATTTGTATAATTTGTAATTGTTGTCTTAGCTAAGGACAATATATAAATAAACTAGCTTAAAACTCGTGTATTACATGGAGTTACATAATCAACAACCAAATTTTTTTTTATAGAAACGTTGTATATATATATTAAGTTATTATGTTGCAAATATTGAAAACAAATTGATGTTTAACACTTCTATGTCTCTAAATTATGATTTTTGTTTTAAGATTATCCAACAAAACTTTTTAGATATAAAATCCCTAAATTTAATTAGTAATTATACAAATAATAGAAAAGAAAATTTGAAATTTTAAACATAATAATTTGTAGTTTTCGTCCTTGGTGTTTGTAAGGCTTAACAGTTTTTGTTCTTAACGTTAGGGATGATTTTTGTTAAGGGTGGACTGAAGCTGTTAAACACTGCAAATTTCAGGGATGAAAAATGCAATTTAATATTTTAAATATATAAGATAAATATTTAGATAATAATATATTTAAATGATTTTAAAATTTAAATCTATTTTAATATCAATATTATCCAAATATGAGTTGATAATAATTAAATTAAATAAATCATAAAAATTAGAAAACCTAAGAAAATGTCATATGCCATTTTTTGGAATGCTTTATTAGAGGTAGATGATAAAAATATATTATTTATTTTTGCATTCGGTTGAATTCGGTTAAACCGAACAAACCGAAGTTTTTTAAAATGTGGAAGTGGAACCAATAAACGAACCGTAAACGAATTTGGAATTCGGTTACGGGTTAGAAACCAAACTGAAACCAAATTTGAAATTCGATTCGGTTTTTTTGGTTACGGATACGATTTAGTTATCGATTTTAAACGGTTTTTTGTTTTTCTGAACCCCATACGCTTGGATATTGGACTTTAGATTTGATGAACTGTGTGATGACATGATTTGTAGTTGAAGTTGTCGAAGCAAAGTTGTGTTCTGGAGAATATGTGCTCGCAATTACGTACCTATTGTCATCATGCTGTGAATAAAGTCGACATAAGGTAAAAAAAAAATAATCTTTATAATAGTAATTATTTTACGAAATGTAGTTTGTTCTTAGAGATGCACAAAAAAACCGGTTTTAAAACCGAACCGGAAAAAAAACCGGTTAACCAACCGGTTAGTAACCGGTTTATAGGATCGGTTATATAGGTTAGGGAAAACCGGCGGTTCTTAACCGGTTAGGAGGATTTGACAACAAACCGTTTGTAACCGTTTTTTTAACCTAACCGAAACCGGTTAACCGGTCGGGTAATATACCCGTAGGGCAGTTCGACCGGGAAATTATATCCGTTGGGCGGTCCGACCGGGAAAATAGATCCGTTGGCCGGTCCGACCGGTTAGAATATACAAACGGTTGCCGATTCTTCAAGTAGCTCTACTAATAAAAAACTTAATATGTATAACATTTTAAAAAATAAAGTTCATAAAAGGGCTCGTGGAGAAAGTTCAAGTAGCGAACTTGGGAGGTATTATGGTACGGATTGGATCGAAAGTATGAATCCGGATGAATTTGATAACTTTGATATTTTGGCTTGGTGGAAAGAACGGGAAACACA
>WOUH02000041.1:7721372-7733222 GCA_009936405.2 Stevia rebaudiana | reverse complement strand
CAGCCACGTAAGCACGACTTAACGTCGTTAGGTTTTTTTTAACGGCGGTCCATTTTTCAAACAAAGAGTAAAAGGTGAGACCGCTGAGAGTGATATTTTCAGGTGGGATTATTATTCGCCAATTTTCAAAATGTGGGATTATTTTAGTCCAATTTGCCTATAAAAATTAACATTACTAATACGCAATAATATGCAAAATAAATAGATATTAATAAATCAATTTTTTTAACATTTATAAAAAATAAAAAATAAAATGCAATTTACAAAGTGTTTAGAAGGAAGGTTTAAAAAAATAAATAATTTATTGAGCCGTGTACTTCATGTATTGTGTATCTTCAAAGATTATGATATTAAAATTCTTTGAATCGGGGTTTTTAAAGGAAAATTTGAAGATAAATTGAATTTAATGTTTCATTACTGTGTATTTATTAAATAAAATTTATTAAAATTTTAAAAGATTGTGATAATATTTAAAACATGTTTTAGATTGTGAAACATGTTAATTGTGAAACAATTAATTGTCACATGTCATATAATTTATTAGAAGATAGATGACACATGTTAGATTTTTTTTCTTTTATTAGAGAACATGTTTTAGAACATACGGAAGGTTTTTTTAGCTATTAAAATTGCTTCATATCTTATAAAAGGATTTTCATAATTTTTTCCATTTTTGCATAGTGTATTTTGAACATATTTAGAAGAAATTCAACTTTTAAAAATAATAAATTCTTTCAGTGGGTGATTATGGCAAATTGAGATGTGATATATTCAATTATTCACTGCCGTGGTATAAGTAGGAATAATAGTGAATATATAAGTTTTAATTAAAATTTCAAAAATTATGGATATATAGTAATTATTAAGGGTACACTTTAAAGTTTAAAATTAAATAAGTATTAAAATTAACCTAACTTAGCTCCTAAATTTCATTAGGTTCGATCAATATTACATCAAACAGCTAATCGAAAATATGGAAACGTGTTTTTACTTTTTTCTATTGAGAAAGAGTCAAGTATCTCTCTCTATTTAATATGAACACGCTACAGAAAGAGAAACAAACGCGTGAAGTGTGAACCACATCAACCTTTTAGACATGTGTTTTTTGTATAATATATGCATGTTGATGGACTATTAAGGTGGAATAGCTCAGTAGCGAAATTTAAGTATATTTAAATTGAGTAAGCCGAGAAGATTGCTGATAATAGACAAACAAATAATATATAAAAAATAACCATTTTTAAAGCGAAAAATAGGGAGCCTGGACCCATCCTGGTAACATAACATAGGATCTGATTAGTATGTGGTAATGAAATGAACGAGAAAATATAATAAATGAGTTAATGAAATTGACAAAGGAATGAAAATGATAATTACCAATATATTGTCCTGTTTGGCTAACAATGGACGACAAAGGTAATGAAAATGCATCATTACTTCATCTTATTTAGTAGACAAAAAAGAAGAAAGAATGACATACAATCCATGTGTCGGGTCATTGTTATGGTCATTGTTTGGATATTGGATCGGGTCATGGGTTGGGTCATGGTTTGGACATGGGTTGTGTGTCGACTCCTGGTTTGGGCCATGGGTCGATTTATGTGTTCAGCTCATGGGTCGGGTCATGGTTCTGGTTGTGGGTTTGAGTCTTCGGTCATGTATCGACTCATGGTTCGGGCCATGGGTCGATTTATAGTTCCTGTCATACTTTGGTTGTTTGGGCTGTGGATCGCTTCATGTGTAGGTTCATGATTTGGGTCATGGGTTAGGCCATGGTTTTGACCATGGGTCGAATCATGCTAGGAGTCATGTTTCAGGTTATGATTCGATTAATGGGTCGAGTCATGGTTTGGATCATGGGTTGGGCAATGGGTTGAGTCATGGTTTTGATCATAGGTCGAGTAATGGGTTGGGCAATTGTATACTTCCAACTTTCCTTCATGTTACATTGGTGTCACTGTCATCTTATTGTTTTTTCCTTGGTTTTTCATTTTCAATCAAATACTTTCTCAATTTCCTCATTTTTCTCACATGTGAGATCACCATACCACATACTCCATCCAATGGCTATAGCATTCTCCATTTCTCCCTAGTCCCCATACATTGCATAAGTCCGGTGAATTTCCAACATTTATTCCTAAAATGCCCCTAACTTGGTAATAGCTTTTCGCAGTTCCAGTCATATACTCTTAGTTTGGGGTGTCCAAAAAAATCCGAATCCGAATTATCCAAAGTTTCGGATATCCGAATTTCGGATTCGGATATTGATTTTGAAAATTTTCGGATATTCGGATATACGAAATTTCGGATATTTTTCGGATATTACGGATGTTTTTTGGATATTCGGATAATTTTTGGATATTTTTCCGGATACTTCGGATATCCGGATTATTTTCTTTATTTCTTCTTTTAAAGATCATGAATTAATAAAAAAAAATTCCGTATCAGAAATTTCGGATACGAATTCGGATAGCGAAAATCAGGTATCCAAAATTTCGGATATCCGAAGTTTGGATATCTGGTTGAACACCCATACTCTTAGGGCCCGTTTGGTTGGACGGAAATGAATGAACTTTGAGGGATTTGGAATTTGAATTTCATGACTTGTTGTGTTTGGTTGGCAATGAGAAAGAATTGAAATTGAAATTAATTCCAACAAAATCACACACTTGATGGAATTCAAATTCCTTCCATGCTTCAAAAGATTTATGAAGATGTCGTAGGAATGTTCAATGCAGTCACCACCCCCCACCCCAAATTGCCGCACCGACTAACACCGTCGCCACCACCCGCCACCAACCACTTCCTCCGCCGGTGCCTCCACCCCCGCCTTGTCGGCGCCGGCCGCCATCTCTCGCCACCTCCCACCGCCGACTGCCGCCACTTTCTGCCGCTACCCGCCACCAACACTCGTCACCGACCGTTAAAGTTACCATTCACCAATAAATTGATCACTTTCCAATTCCATAACAAATACAATCAAACACATTTTGTATTTTGAAAGGAATCCTATAGATTTCAATTCAAATTCAATTTCTAATTCCATTTCCAATAAATTTCACGAACCAAACGGACCCTTAGTGATTAAATATTTCTACGATAACTTTTTACATATAATAAAATGAAGTATTAAAAAGCATACTAAAGAGAAAAGGAGAATTTTGTATCGTCAAACCTTCAATATGAATTTCTAAGTTTATTTTTCTTCTGTATTAACTATTAAGTTATCTTTATTGAGAACTAAAAGATGACATAAATGATAAATCGGAGCCTTTCTGATACACAACTTTAACCATCGGGGTGCCAATTAGGGTTAATCGGAATAATATATTTTGAAAACTGATTAACTGAATTATACATCAATTCGACCGTGATACTAGTCTAATCGTCCTAAGAAGATTATATACATGCTAAAGGGTCCATAAACATGCAATTACCATTCAAAATAGAAAATCTCAAAAATTCAATTTATCTAATATCATAAGATTTATTATTTATTATTTTAATTTTCATTGTAATTAACTTTTAATTATGATGACAAATGTCACTATAAGGATTCATATAATAGGTACGGAGCTTAGCAATTAGTGCTTGAATCGTTACTTCTGGTAAGGCTGATATGTTCGACATGGTAAGGCTGGGTGGTCACGCTATTTGATGTTAAAAAAAATATCACTAGTAAGTATAATTTATATCTTTGTAAAATATAGGCCAATACAAACACCTTAGTAACGTGCTTAGCTTGAGTATTCAATTATCCCAACCTTTGTCTCTTGATAAAACATACAATACATTTGATTGAAGCCAGGTTGTGCTACTAATGTCTTATAACATCGGCAAATCACTATATTACAAAAGTTAGTATACTGATTTCTTGATAAATATTCACGAAATTAGTAACCCAAAAATTAAAATAACCTTGAGCTATTTCAAAAGGTTATATTATATACACGATAGGCAAGTATACTATTTTTTCACCATCATTTTATTATTGTGTATAGTTAATCCTAACAAAATACTGCTATTAAGATAAAATTTAATTGATTTAATATAAGTATCTAAATACATTTCAACGACATTCAACAACTATTCAACTATTTGATGATGAACTATTTAGCCGGTACTAAATCATCAAAACACTATATCTATTTTATTTATAACAAAAAACTTATGCTAAAATATACATGAAGAACGGAAATATTAACCAAACAAAAGCGGATCTTTATAATTAGTTACCAGTATATTGGGCCAGTCCAGTGGGCTTCGGCCCAAAATAGAGTATCTTTATGTGTGTGGAGATAGGAAAGGTAATAACGAGTGATTATGATCACCCTCATAAGTGACAATAAGCATTCCAAAATCTTCCAAACATCTCTCAACATGTTTTCTTGCGGGACATCCTCTCACGCTGCTACATCTATAGTATCCTCTGTTTTATAATAAGAAATATAAGAACAAATATTTTGGTTAAATTATCTCTCAAAATATAATCGTTTATTATATATTGTAAATAATTAAATAACCAAGTTAAAATAGGTAGAATAAAAAAGCCTGATGTCAAAACAAGAAAAAAAAAGTTAATGTGTTGTATAGATTCTCTATAGTTCATCAAAGATATTGGGAAACAAGAAAGTTGTTATGATTCTCATTCTAAATTTTATCATCTTTTCAAGTACAAAATGATGTGCGTAAGAAAGAAACATATTCATATGTAGGATCTTTAGATTTTATCATTATTTCATTCCGAATTCGAGTAGTTGAGTAGAACCATAGCATGTCAATTGTCAGGGCCGGTCCTGAGGATTCAAGTGCCTAGGACGTGACGGAAAAAAAAATGCCCATATGCCCGAACGATTTATCAATTAAAAAAAACTTTTTAAAACGATGATTAAAATTATAACAATAAACATAACAACTTTGAATGATCAAACAACCTTCATAGCTTTGTTGATTATCTACAGTTAAGCTTTCATGAGGTTGCAAGATAAAAATTTATAGCCGCATTTTAAAAAAAAATATTCAAAACTTTCTTTCTTTTCACAAAACTTAAAAACCTATCCAACATCTCCCCTTTAGAAGAATTGTAAAATAATTTCTTTCTATAAATCAACCAAATACCTCAAAGCTTTCTCATTATTAAGTATTTTAATTTATTTTAAACTAATCAAATAGATTAATTACTCAAAATATGTAAACTATTTTTTAAAAATTTGTGAAAATTAACAGCATAAATATGTTTTTTCAAGATTTTTGTATATTTTTAAGGAATTTTTATTAAAAGATGGATTAAAATAAGTAAGAAGATGATTAATAAAAATTTAAATGAGGTACAGGGGATGGGTCTTGAACTTGTGACCTCTTAGTATTGTATGTAATATCTTAATCACCATGCTACATGATAGTTTGTTAATTGTAACTAGAAAGAAAAATATTATAATGATATATTTTTTTTTTAAATTGGGCCCCTCAAAATATCGGGCCCGGGGCGACGGCCCACTTCGCCCCACCCTTGGGCCGGTCCTTTCAATTGTCCACATGTAGTTTGTTATACTATAAAAATATACTTGTATGAAAAAAGGATATATTAGACATTTGACAAACAGACGAGTATAAGTACCTAGGATGAGGAGAACCCTTGATGGGCTTTTGACCATACTTCCTCCACGAATAATCGTCAGGCGGGATATCCGCGAGCTTATTACTTATAGCGGGGACTTTGATTGATCTCTTAGTCCTATATTTTCTATCCAACCAAACATAAGAAACACAAACTTTAGCATATTAAACTTTAAGTGAAAAATGATCTTTGTGCCACATGGAGGGATAATTGTGCAAATGCTAATAAAATTAGAATTAGGTCAAACTTTAATTGGGAACCATATGTTTTTTCTCTGTCCGTTCAAATAAAACAGATAAAAGTCATGAACTTTATTTTAAAATGAAAATAGTTCAAATCATGCCAAAAAAGCTAGAGTCTATTGTATAAAATGTTCTAAATCATCTTATTCAATGTATTAGATTATTAAGAGTTAATTGTCATTTTAGTATGTGGTTTTGGCAAATTTGCCACTTCGGTTAAAAAAAGGATTACTTGTGACCTTGACGTTTGCATTTTTCTGTCATTATTGTCCAACCCACTAACTCTATTAAAAAATGCCCGTTAAGTTGGGAGGGGGGTTGCCACAACACAATTCTTTTTTTTTTTTTTTTGTCATTTTCATCCGATCCTTATAACTTAGTATCATAGCAAAAGAAAACCTAGAAGGGGCAGCCGACCGATACCGCAATCCTACCAACCAGCGTTGGCGGCCGACCTCTCCTTCTAGGATTTTCTTTTGTTGTTATACCAAATTAGAAGGATTGGATGAAAAAGGTAACAAAAAGAAAACGAAAACTGTGTTGTGACTAAAATATCCTTAACTTAACAAACTATTTTGGATGGAGTTACTGGGTTAGATTAAAATGACAAAAATATGCAAACGTAAAAGACACATATGAGAAAAAACCTTCTTAAACTGAAATGGAAAATCTGCTTAAACCACAACTAAAATGACAATTTACTCGGATTATTAATGAAATAAATTTGGATTGTGACCAAAAAGTTTTTTGGGAAAAGTTAAGTGGACAAATTAGACCCAACCCGTACCAAGTAAAAAAAAACAGCCACTTTAAAAAAATTACACGACCCGTGTTACTACCTCCAATCAATCTAAAGTTTTAATTAAAGATTGTGAATAATAATATTAGATATAAACCTCTTTTTGGAGCAGTGACATCTACCACCTGAAATCCCTTCAACTCCCCTACTCAAACACCTCTTTTTGTGTTGAAATGTTTCTTGATCACTCAATCGTGATGACCCGATTAAATTTAACGAACTCCCGCTCAAACTAGCAACACTCCCTTCACAACTTAGTGAAGAAACAAAAGACGTATTCGACGAAATCGAAGGTGAACAAGTGGGATTATTGAAATTCAAGTTAAACCCACCATTGATCCTCTGGTAATTTTGCTGGTGTGTGAGAAATTGATAACTGGAAACAGGGGTAGGGGTAAATTGGGGATATTGGATTGAGTTTCCTGAATAAAGATTGTTCTTAACAACAATTGAACTGGTTTCTTGTATGGGTTTTTGAAAAGATTGATGATCTTTATCCAAGAATATGTTTTGGGGAATTAGGGGTTGAAAGTTTTTGAATTTTCTCACTCTGGGATGACTCAAATCTTGATCAAGAAGAGATACGACTCTTTTGAATCCGATCACAACATCCCCTGCTAATTCAATTAGGGTTTTATGGTGAAGATGATCGTGTGGTTGAGCTAGTACACTGATGATTCGATGAAAACTTTCGACAGCATCTTTGTTAGCTGATTCAACTTCCTTCATGTTCAAGAACCCTAATTCTGACGATAGAAAAGAACCCAGAAAAATTAGGACACGATGATCAAGCAAAAGGGTAAAGTAGGTTGAATTTGTAGCAAAATTAATCAAAATTGGGGAAAAGATGAAGAATTTAAGACATGATAAATGAAAACTGTGGTGAGAGTGACTCAATTGCAAAAGTGGATTCCATTAGAGGTTGATTCCTGTCAATCTGTCATGATGCAAAAATGGAGGTCGAATACATTCCCATAAACATTTATTTAATAAAGTATTAAAATAATTTGGTAATGGAAATATATCTAACAATAATTGATATTAATAATTTTTAAATGACTATTTAAGGTTTAAAACATAATTAGGTTTGAAAAAATGTATAAAAACATAGTGACAATAATTGGCATTAATAATTGAACCCAAAGGATCACGAGAGTGGTGTCGGGAACCGCTCCTAGTGTTGAATCAGAAGAAACTCATGTATGAGAACATCGTCATGGGCTTGGCAACAAGGGCTCGAGAGGTAGGGAGGGTGTGCGTGAAGCTTGCGGAGAAAGTCGTGTGTATGCGTGTGTGGAGGGTGAGGTCGTGGAAGTCATCGAATGAGTTGTCCGTGAACACCACCCCTCCATCACCTTCTACTAGCAAATTTGGTTTATTAAGTTAGTATAAGCACTCAGAGCATTCACATCTATTTCTTCATATTTATCTCTATAATTCACCAAAAATAACTAAATTTTCTCTTTTCAATTCAATTAAATAATATTTTTTTATACCTTTATCACTATTTTTTCTCTCTTATTCAATTAAATAATACCTTTTATACTTTTATCATCAAATTTTTCTCTCTACAATTTACTTTGATAAACAGTGTTTCTATATATTTACTAGTTTCATCAGTTTCTCTATATCTTCCTACTCATAACCACTATTATACTATCTCTATAATATAAATAACTCACTCAAATAAATTATACATAACCAAATGTAAATGCTCTCGTATATCAATTTATATCTTTATCTATATAATTCAAAAACATATTAACTTTTTCTAAATTTATATGTACTTGTTTGACCTACCGCATCACATTCTCTATCTTTACTTTGTTTCACTAACAACCACTTGCTTTCTTATTATTTCATTTCTTTAATACACTAATAAAAAATTACAAAAATTTGTATATTATTCTCCTTATTTAAAGAATTCATATCCAAAACTATCTAAATTTTGGAAACAGAGATGGATATGGAGATAGAAATTGTGATAATGATATTTAACTTAAAACATTTTGATTGATACTAGAATAGAGAATGAGATAAAGCATTCAAAATAGCTTCTCCATTTCCATTTTCTATAATAGGATAAAAAACGTATTTATCATTGAATTTTGATAACATTTTAAAAATATTTCACATCTCATTCTTTATATTATCTCTATGTCACTCACAAACACTTTTTTTTATTATTATTTTTTCTCTCTACACTAACATTTAGTGGAGCTTCTCTAAATATTTTAGGGATGCTGATAAAACTTGAAAATATGACCAAAATGTGTGATGCATAGTTTAAGGTGAACCCAAAATTTAAAGATAATGTCGACAAATAGAAATATAAAATGTTGCCCCAAAATGATCTATCAATTCATACAAGTTAAAAAGATTAATATTTGTAAAATTTAGCAAAATGGGGTTGTGGGAAAACCAACAATCAAATACTTGAAAGTTATTGTTTCCTTCCTCTTCCTCTTTTCACAGGTTGTGCAGTTTGTTCTTTTCCAGTAACTTCTGTTATATCCGCTGCAGAATAAAAAAATAAAAAAATGTTATTAAAAGTCTGTTACTAGCACAAGACTTGTGCTTGATATTTGTTTAAAGGTGGCAAAATGGGTGGGTCAGGTGAAGTGAGATTGGGCCAAAACGGGTCGTATTGACCCACACGGTCAGAAAACATTTCATTGTCATTTTTATATGAATTTTTATATATAATAACCGAAGTGTTCAAAGAATTACAAAACTAGATTATTAAAATGAAAAATTAAAAAAAATTTAAAAAAGATGAGGTGATACCTTCGGGACCGCGAGCCATGAGGGTAAAGAAAATGTTGTTGAGCTTCTCCATCTTTTTAGCATCTTGTGCCTGATCTGTTTTAAACTTAAGACACTAAAACAATTCACCCAAAATTGGATTAATTAGGGTTATTTATAATCTCTAATAATAAAACAGGTAAAGTTTATAAAAAATAAAATACAAAAAGAACGGGTCACTCATGTTTAGAGCCACCTAAAGTGAAATTAATGCATAAAATAAAAATAAATATGAAAGTTGCGCTTTTGTTCAAATACTGGTCAACTGCATATTCGCATCGCGCATAATTCTAATGCGCGCATTTTAAAGCCAACAAACACACACAAGAAAATGGCTACTTGGTTATTTTCTATATCAGAAAACATATAAACGTTATAACTTATTTAGATGACAGAGACACCACATCAGTTAACAACCTTTTGTGGCTCTAATCTATTAATTATACATTAACAATCAAAATATTTCTTTTAACTAATTAAATAAAAAAAAAGTCAACTCCAATTAAGTTCAACTATTGTTTAAACATGCGTGGTTGCCTGGTTGGTTAATTAACAATGTTACAAACTCAACAACTATTACACAGTTTCAAAATCTTTACATCACTGAAAAAGAGATTATTGAACTTTAAGTTCAGTTTTACTGTAGAAAATAAATACTATACTTGATTAAGAAACTACAATATATAATAACCCCTTTTCCTTGCATTTATTTTCGCTCTCTAATGCCTGCAATATGCTATCGAATGAAAAATAACTTAATAATGTTAATAGGCATACCAAGTTTTTGCATGAACACATTCTTTTACATCGGTTTCATGACATTGGTTTAATGATATATGGAACTTAGTTTAATAAGGGATAAACTCTTAACGCTATCATATATCATTCTTTTAACCTTCGATAAGTACGGAAAGTGATCACTGATTGCTGATGCATTCTTTAGTAGTTGATGAACGCAGTTAATAACATATATAGGAGTAACAAGTCTCTTATGCATATCGAATAAAGGAACCCTAAAAGGTTTTAAACAGTAACATAAACATCCTAAATTAAGATATGCTCAATTGATGGTAAGATTTGTTCAATCAGATTTGGAAAACTCAGACTCATTGCAGTTAATGGTCTAATTTGTTCAGATTTTAGTCAACTGCATAATGGGTCGCACAGAACGCATCCGGTATCAGATCGCATAAGCCGCATCATGCAAATGTTTTAAAACCAAGATCGTAATAAGAAAAAGTAGCAAAATTTTCTTATCATGTTTGAACTTCATATGAAATTAACAGTTAAAAGGTTTCATGTTGATACCCAAATTGAGAGTAATGATCTAAACCAGAATACACACAACATGACACTTTGCAAATTCACCAAGAAAAACTAATCCTACATAAATCAATTGTGCAATTATGTCTGTTTGAAGCAAAATAAAGAGTATCAAATAAAGATAAACATACCACTTTGTCATCAGTGACCTTGAGGACCAATTTACCATCAGAATGTCTGTATTTCATCACATAACGAGTCTGTCATCCAAAGTTTCAAGTAAATTATGATCAGACAAAGATACAAGATCATGATTCAGATCTGAAATACAAATAACTGAATATAAAAAGAAGAAAATTGAAGTACGCTTTGGGGGCTAGCGCGGAACAACTGAACGGATTGTTCGACAAAATCGTCCCATGTTACAATGTACACCATTATTCCGATCAAGTTAAACTGTGTGGACGGAGAAATCTAGAATCACCGGCAACCTTGGACGTCGGCGATCGAAGTAGTCCTGAGAATTGCTGAAATATTTTATCGAGGGTTTTATATGATGAATAACGACGAATTTTTCCCCTTTTCAATCGCAAATAGTATGTTGATTTTGGACATCAGTTTTAATTAGGGCTTTGTTAAATTTTATTACTTTTGGAAATTGCTTAACTATAATTATTTTATTTATTTTATAATCATCTACAAAATGTTATTTACACATGAACGTAAGTCATGTGACAACTTTTATTCTTGCGCTAAGTTAACGGCTTTAGCGGTGCAGCTAGTGTGCGACACGTCTTCCACTAAGGAGGGAAGCTCGTACATCAAGTTTATACAAGTCATCGTTAAACCACACCAGATGGACGGAACCAGATATAATCCGCAAACCTCCCCCTCGCTTGGATTCGAAACGGCGATCTATTGGTTCCTCCGACTCAAATTGTGACAACTGGTCATTTTCCGACAGTTGACCGGCCACTTTCCGGCCATTGACCATCTGAAAAACCACCATCACCAAATCAAAACCCCATATCATTATCAAAGTTACAATTCCATTATATTCATATCCGAATTTAGGTTCATTTGAGTATAATCAGAATTTCAATTTGAAAGACGGTTTAAAAGTT
>WOUH02000041.1:7708697-7721272 GCA_009936405.2 Stevia rebaudiana | reverse complement strand
ATGGTTTCAGGAGTGAATAAGTCTAGAGATACTGTCTTATCTAGAACTCTTAGACTTTCTTCTCTACTACTTCGTATAAGTGTAGTGTTTACATTTAACATTCCTGTCTGGTACAGGATCCTTGGATTAAGGATGTCTAACTGGTGTTGGTTGTATAGATCTATATTTTTGTTTAGATCTATCTCTTCTTCTAACTGTACTATTTTTTGTGCACTTGTAGAGCCTGATCCTTTTCTTACTATCTTGTTTAAAAATGACTCTGACGTAATTATATCTTGTATATTACTAGCAGAATTCCTAGCCCCTTGTATACTTTTTCCTCTAATAAGATTCATTTTCTAGGTGCCCAGTGTTTATAGGGTTTAGGTGTTATTTTCCTTTCAACCTTTATATCCTCTATTTTTAATTTGTTTAAAGCGTTTGTAAGTTGTTCTATATCTTGTGTGTAGTCGTTTATAGGTTGTTTTTCCTTAAACTGTTTTATAATCTGGCTATTTTGAGTTTTAATATATTCTAAATTGTCTAATATTATACGAATTTCTTCGTTGTGTCTAGATAATTTTTGATTTAATTCTTCTATACGTAGTTTGTTTATAGTTGCTAAATTTTGTAGACTATATCCTAAATTTATAACTAGATCAGTTAACCCGTTTAGATGTGGGTTATCTGTGTGTAATATGTGATTAGAGTGTAGACTATGATGTGTACTATTATTAAATCTACAGACAAATTTATAATTATTATTACTAACTTCTGTATTTTCACTTTTTTCAGAGAATTCAAGATTAAGAAAATCAAGTTTTTTGAAAGTTTTTGGAAAATCTATGATTGAGAAAACTTCTATCTTACAGATTCTTATATCCTTCATAGATGTTCTTTAAAATATATTCTTATATTCCCATTTTAATTTTAATTTTAAAACCAAATAATGAAAAACCGAAATCTATTCTTTTACATATCATGAGCTCTTTATAATTCCCAAACTTTCACCTTAGCGGGTTCTCATATAAACTAGCCACCCAATGGCCATACCAAATGAGCCTGTCTAAGTCTTTTAAGTTATGAATCATCTAAGCTCTGATACCAATAAAATAGAGTAGGGTGAAATAGATAATTAAAATTCGAATCATACAGGTGGTACATATACAACCATAGGAGTAGCTATAAATACATAAATAAGACATATATAGATATATCAGAAAATTTTTATAAGACATGAAAAGAAATAAGGGGATTAATACTTACAGAGGTATAGGAGATGGATTGAGCAGCGGTGAGTTGTAGTGAGTTGCAGCGGAAAAGATTTTTTTTTTTTTTTTTATATTCTGGGAATACAATATGAAGAACAAGAACAATCGAAGGATATGTAAGAAGTGCAGTAAGACAGAATAAGAAGTTTAGTGTGCCATATGAAAGCAGAGAAATTTTCTTATTGATTTTCTCGGGTGTGTTTTTCAACTGAACTAAATGCCTCTTTTATAGGCAAAAATCAACTACTGTACAATCACGCGTTCTTAAAAGAAAAGAAAAAGGAACGGATACAAATCAAAGTTACAAAAGATAAATAAAGTTGTCGGCCATTACAACAGTTTCTGGCGTGTCTTCTTTTCTTTTGTCTTCTTGTTGTATCGTCATTGCTGACGATTGTCTTCTAGAAGTCTTTGTGAGTATTTCTCCCCCTAGTTTCTCTCATGTCTTATAAACATTTACTTATATGGTTATATATGTCCTATTTATGTAAACATAACTACTGCTATGGCTGTATATGTATTACCTGTATGTGTCGAATTTTAGCTATCTATATATATATATATATATATTCATATATATACGAGAAAGATAATATGAAAACCCTGTCTAGTTGAGAAAAACTTTAGAAACCCCAGATTGGATGGTTGAGATCATTTCAGAAAATGTAAAATATGTAAATGTTACATATGTTACAATTATTTCGCTGAAAAACGGGGTTTTTGTATTATTATTTTGGGGGTATTTTTTAAAAAAAAGTACTCGACGCTTTTTTATTTTTTTTTTAATAAAAGTAACAAAAATACATTTAAAAGTGAGCCATTTAAAAAAAAATTAACTTAGAGTTTTTTTAGTATTCTTTAGAGTTTCTATGGTTTTGTGAAGTCGAAAGGATTTTCATATTATTTTTTACCTATATATATATATATATTCATTTGTTCTATTGCATCTCCATTTATTCAGGTGTCTAACATATATATATATATATATATATAAGAGTAGGGGAGGATTCAAATGAAAACAACTAAAAGTTAAAAAAACCGAGAAAACTACTGCAAACCCAAGAATTTTGATTAATTTTTTTTTTTGCAATTGTTATTTATAATGTTAAAAAGATAGAAAATATAAAAAAATTTTAAAAAATACGTATGTCCCGTTTTTACGTATATGTAATTTGTATCTCCGTTTCTCTCTCTAAAATAAAAATCGATCTACACAAATCCATGCCCAAATCGTACTTGAAGATAAAGATATTCAAAAATAAAATGATGAAGACGATTTTCACAAACCATCGGCGCCACAACAGAGTCGACACAATCACCACCAACAAGCGCTATCCCTACCCATCGGCGCACCTCTTCCCTTTCTCAAGATCTGGGTTTTCAAGCTTAAGGTCTAGGGTTCTATATCTTAAAATCAAAGACGATGATGATGATTACGGTACGGGTTTTCTTTATGTTCTTTTGCTATTTTTTGGCTTTAAATCTAAGCTTTGATTTGTCCATACAATATGAAATTATTGAATCTTGTATAATGGAGTAAAAGGTTTGAGTAATTATGGATCTGATGCTGTTAAAATATTAAAGTGGCTCCAATTTTGTTTAGATTGTAAAATCTGTTCACTCTCTGTTTTGTTTATTTTAACGAAGACAAATCTGTTCTTAGTTCACACCGAATCAACCGCCACCCATTTGACAAAAATCATCACCCACATCGTCAAACGGCTTAAAGATCCAGATTCCGGTGTTAAAGATTCGTGTATTGAATCAATTGGTCATCTTTCGTCTTTGTATTTGAAGAATGATTGTAATAATAAAAATGGTAATAATAAGATTGGGGATTTGGTTTCTGTGTTTGTGAAACCATTGTTTGAGGCTATGAATGGGCAGAACAAATGGGTACAATCTGGTGCAGCAATGTGTATCGGTAGAATGGTGGAGATGACATCTGATCCACCTGTTTTTGCTTTTCAGAAGCTTTGTTGCAAGATCTGCAAGTATTTAAATAGCCCTAATTTTTTGGCAAATGCTGCTCTTTTGCCTGTGATTTCATGTCTTTCTCAGGTGAGTTTACATGATCAATGCTAGATTATTATTTTATTCATTTGTAGTTTACAATTACTGTCATAGTTACATCAATTTTTGAAATTTAGATGTTACATTTCGAAATGCAACCAGGATTTGATTTTTATGATTTTGGTTCTGATGAATAGAAATTAGATTGCCAGATGAAGATATTTAGGATGTCTTGATAAGCAATTTGATTGATATTATTCCCAATTTGCCACTCTGAAAATCAAAATTAGATATATAAATAAAAAAAATGTCAGGTAACAGGTTCTCACTTTTACTAAAAATATCACTCAAACTAGGTTAAGAGAAGGGGTAAGTAGGTAATTTACACCGATACGAGTTTTAAAAAAATCCAAACACCTTTGAAATACAATCAAATATACTTAAGCTTTTATCTGGATATCTTAAGAGCAAACACTTACATTCAAAATGTACAATCCATATTAGCTTTTATTTGAAATTAGTTAGGATCGCTTTAACATTATAATCATTAAATAATATGTGTTAATTACTTAATTTTATATACTTGTTGGCTTGTTGCAGGTTGGTGCTATTTCTCCCCAATTCTGGGAGCCATTGCTTCAAAGTATTCATAAATGTCTTAGTAGTGTTGACTGGTCAATACGAAAGGCGGCTGCTGATACATTAAATGAAATGGCTTTGCATTCAAGTAATTTAATTAGAGAAAAACCAACATCTACCATAACAGTTCTTGAAGCATGCCGCTTTGATAAGGTTTGTTATGTGTTTAATTTGCTAATTGAATCAAAATCACAGTTTTTTATGCTATTAATGTTTCAAATTTGAACATAGTATCTATCTTATTTAATTCTGATAAAGTTTATTTATTTATTTATTTTTATTATTATTTTTATATGACTCAATTCTGTGATGTATGATAATAAGTTAACCAGGAAAATATATAAACTGTGCTTCTATCAAGTGTTTGAATAAGAAAAATACTAAAAGATAAAATGGTGGTTAACAGTTGGAAACTTTTTGGCCACTCTACAACGAACAATTTTAGTTTAAATATAATTTTGTGACAACTTTTTTTTTGTGCATAATCTTAAATTTATTTGTGATGTTTTACAGTAATGAATATCAAAAAGGAAAAAATTGTAATGGTAATACATATCACAGGGAAAAAATATATTGATAATGCGTATCTTATCGAAAGTCCTATATTAACCACCAACGGGTTAATTTGGGTTATGTTTTACATTTAACATGTCAAATGCGTTAAGCTAAAAGATTTTAGCTTAACTGAAGATGAATTTAGTCAAACGGGTCAACTGGACCTGAAATTTCGCGTGTTAAAAAAACAAGTTTTACTGTTTTAACCCGTTATGCAGCCTGTTTAACCCAAATTGACTTTGTAAAAAATTAACTTAATTGTGGACTCGCGCAGATAAAACCTGTGAGAGATAGTGTAACCGAGGCACTGCAACTATGGAAGTTTATTGAAGGAGATCATGAAGATCAAAATACATTTGGTCAAAGTCAAAATTCTGAATCAGTTAAGTTGTCAAGAAAGGATCTTTCAAAGTTGGATGATAAAAGAGTTTTGACCCCAGTTCAGAATGGTCAAACCAAGGGTCAAAATGTATCTGAAAAGTCAAATGTAATGAAAAAGAAAGGTGCACCTTTGAGTGACAAGGAAATGAACCCTGAATTCTTTCGAAAACTGTTAAGACGGGTTTCAGGTGAAATTGAAGTAGTTGTTGACCCTAAATCCGTTAATTTGAAAAATGAAGAGGAGTTAAAGGTCAATGATGATAATGATGCAGAAAAGTCAAAGTCAAATCATCCAGATGAGCCGGTTGACTTGCAAGACCGTATTTTGGAAACAGGAGGCGGTGGCCCGTTTTCTAGAAGACGGGAAATTGATAATAATAATAATAATAATAGCAATTTGTTGGGAATTCAGAGGCAATTACTTCATTTGGAGAGGCAACAAGCTCGTCTCATGAACATGTTGCAGGTATGAACGGGTCAGATTGTGGGTAACGGGTCAAAATGGTTTATGAGGTTGTAAACATTAAAAATATATTTTTGGACACTTTTCAAACAGTATTCGACCCATTTTGCATGTTCTCTTTATATCTTCTCTTTTAGAGTTAATTAAACAGATGTTCATTGCAACTATGATCCCTAACTTTGCAAAATTACACTAGTGGTCCCTAATGTTCACTCAACTGTAACACGAAGGGCATTTTGGTCATTTCACTCCTACTTGATGGTAAAAACTAACATCTATCCACTGTAGGGACCACCCGTGTTACGGTTGTGTATGGATATATGACCGGTTCCATTTGTGTGATTAATTCTTAATTTTTTTTAAATGACCCGTTTAAAATAAAACACAACTCAAATCATCACATATTAATTTAAACAATTTATTGATTTTTCAGGATTTTAAGGGTGGATCTCATGATGGTATGACAACTCTAGAGAATCGAGTGTGGGGCCTCGAGAGAATCGTTGATGACATGGCACGTAATATATCAATTTCTATGAATTCTATAAAAACTTACGCCAACGACTTTCACGAATCTTCTGAAAGACCGTTTAGAACGTACAACAATGTTTCTTACCATCATACACGAGGCCCAAACACGCAAATGGGCTCAAGACGATCCATAAATAGTAGGTTACCCAAACGGGCCGGGCCCGTTAGATTTGGAGAAAGCCCATCTGCAAGAAGTGTTTGGAAAGTATCGAAAGATGAATCCACTTTAGAAGCAATTAGAACGGGTCGGGCTCCACGTGACATGTCAGCACAAGTGGCGGGAAATGATAATATTGGGGTGAATCAGGATATTAATATGATGTTTGGTGAAGTTTTGTCTAGTGGGGATGATTTTTTGCTTGTGAAGTTAATGGATAAAGTGGGACCCGTGATTCATCGGCTTTCGGGTGATGTGGCAAATGAAGTTTTGTGTGCAGTTGCACAATTTCTTCTTGAACCAAGTTTGTTTGACCTATGTTTATCTTGGATTCAACAGGTATATAATTTTATAGCCAGTAATCAGTTTTAAATGTTTGGATAAAAAAAATCTTTCTTTTTTCCAAATTAAAAAAAAAAAAAAATTTCTTTGAAAGGGGGGACGGGGGATTTTATTTATCGATTTATTATTGGGGTGACTCTGTAGAATAGTAACCAAGTTTCAAAAGTGTTTAAGTCACTCAAGTTTAAAAGGTGTTTTTATTAAGTCACTCAATTTTTACGTTTTATTTAAATTATGGGTTTTAATATGATTTTTTTTGCATGATTCTTTTGGTTTTAAATAGAATTTTTTTTATATGCTAATATGGAGCAGTGGCGTGAATTTTAGTGTTTTTTTTCTATTTTTTTATAGAATTAACCAGCTTTTTTAGTTTTTTAATATATTTACATATATTAGAAATTTTGACTCTCTCATCTTATCTTCCATTACTTTCTTGAAACAAACAAAATCCGATGATGACCTGATTTGAAGGTTTAGTGACCAAATTTGAGCAAAAGATGTATCAAGTGACCTAATCGGAACACTTTTGAAACTTGATTACTATTGTCTAACTAACATGAATTATCAACTAGTCAAAACATCTAATTATTTAGTAATTACAACTTTAAGGTGCAGAAGCGCATCCATTCACTATTATATAACCAAATTATATTATTATCACCTTTGAATCTAATTAAATTTGCATTTTTTGGCATGATTATGTTTGCAGGTGCTTGATTTAATCATAGAAAATGGAAAAGATTTTCTGGGAATTTCTGTGAAACTGAAACGAGAGATTCTGGTGAATTTGAATGAAATTTCATCATCTGTTAATCCTCCTGAAAATTGGGAAGGTTTGATGCCAGATCAAGTTTTATCGCAGTTGGCATTAGCATGGGATATTAATCTTCAACAGCTAAGAAAACAATAACGCGTTTTGATATGCGCGTATTATACAACTAATTACATAGAAAATCATGAAAATAAACATTTTTGTGTGTGTTATACACTTATACCCATATTACCATATCAGAAACAAATCACTCATTTAGCCATGAGATACGCGACTTACTGTTACTCGCGTATCACGCATTTTCTTATTTAAGATGACTTATAATATGATACACTATATCATATCATATATAGATTCATGTAGTTTTTTTTTGTGTGTAGATTGCAAATATATATGATTTAATATTTTTTTTTTTGTATCTCATGGCTATATATGTGAAATTGTTTTGAAACTATTATAAAGGAAGGTATAAGTTATAACACACTCAGAAAAATGGCTAATGTTGTGATTTTCTCTCAATTAAATAGGCATATTTAATACAAATTAAGTAGGCTTTTGTAAGTCACTCTAATTTATTATTGTGTGTATGTGTGTTATTCTGATGATCAGATACATAATTATTGTCTTGTATCTGTTTGGATTCTAGAATCAGGGCTAGAAATAGGTTTGAGGTTTTTGTAACAAAAAATATTTTTAGTTGATTTATAATTATGATGTGTTTGGGTTTGCATTTTGTAATGTATTTTATGATTGTCAGGATCGAGTGCTTATAGAACCTCATTCTGCTATTATTGTTTAGATGTAAATGATGATTAATTAGGTTTTTTTTTTTACCCTTGCTTTTAACAAACATGCCTATTCTTATATCATATTACTTCAAAAAATATAATCAATTGACCTTGTAACTAGAATATCACATATCTTTGATAGTTTTTATTTTTCTTAAGGGCGTATCTTAGATTATTTGATTCGTTTTTTAATAACACACAAAAAAAAACAACATAAAATAATTGCATTTTTTTAAATTTCCCGTTGGAATGGTAAATGCTTAACAAGAATCCTAGGAAAAGCTCGCCGGAGAATCCTTCGCCTCTACCGTGGCCGTAGACCAAGCTTGAAGTACACCATCATTTCAAGAGCCTCAAACACCTTATGCTCATCCAAAAGTCTATTCCAAATCCCACTTACAATGCAATAGTTATTGTTATACGGCGGCCGGTGGTGGTCAGCATGCTGCATCCGGGATACCAACACCCCGGTGTCTTGCAAAGCTACAACCACCGGTGGTAGCTTGCTTTTAGTTCCATGCGCCCAAGCATGAATGCTGACTAAACATAATGCATCCACTAGCCATTCCCACAAATCCCATCAGTATTGGTTGATCATGATAGACCAGATCAACCGGTAACACTATATAAGTAATAACACGTGCTAGCGAATGTAAATTATTTGCAAACTGACGTTTAGTGATCGTCCAGGGCCATTTATGGTGAACTTGGAATGCATCAATCTGTGTGCCGAAAACAGGAGATGAGGCATCGCCGTAGTTGTCGATTGCCCAGTGATATACTCCGGACCCTAGGTCCGCAAACAAGTAGCCTATGAACCATGATAAAACAGGTTCGATCCATATATGTGCATTGATTGATCCAATGATCAAGCTGGCTAGGGAAGCAAGTACAGTGGTGCAGCCAGTGGCCACCCACACACGGTGAGACCAAGTAGATTTAAGAGTTGGATCGTCGGGTTTTGGTGGTGTGGTGTTGATGACTAGCGAGTCTAGTTTTGGTCTTTTCGTTTTTAGAGTGGTGGTGGCGCAATAGATATGGTGGTTCTGGTAGTGGCGATGATGGCGGATGGTGGTAGTATGGTGGAGGTGCTGGTGGTGCGCTAAGATGGTCATTCTTTGAGCTTTGTTTGGGGGGGGGTATAAGATCGGAATTGAAGATTGGTTGGTGTTATTGTTTGTCTATTTGGGTTGGTGAGTGTCGCTAAAGAGTTGTGACAACTTCTGTTATGCAACACAAGTTTTGAATTCTATATTTGACCCATACTTTGTGGCGGTTGTGACTTTAAGGCTCGGTGTGGGCAGAAAAATACATTGTTATTTTCTTAGAATGTATAATGAATTGACACATAATAGTGAAAGAAAACTTATCAAGTGAGCTAAAGATTGATAATCGATCTTTAAGCAATGTATTTGACCGTGTTTGGAGTGAGGCTTACGATCATAAACGTTTATTAGCGATGCATTAGCGAAGTCGCGAAGATGTTTCAAAACTATAAAATGTTTGTAAATACTAAATAGATAAACTATGTTGAAGATATAAAAGTTTATAGAAAAAACTACAGAGGTGAGTAGGTACGTTAAAATTAATAATTAAACAATATTTCTAGGATTTTACTTGCTTAAATTTTAGTAGTTCAAATTTTTGTTGATCAGTTATTGATTAGTAAGAGACTAAGACCATGCTTAGTGATGGTGTTTTGGGGCGTGGAGAGGGCGGCGACGCTGGTCAACACCGCGCCGGAGGGGCGTGGGAAGGAACGCCGTGGAGGCAGCCACGGGCGTCGAGGAAGAGGAGAAGGGGAAAAAGCTTGATGGGTGGGGTTCAAGTGGGCCCCATTTAACCCATTTAACACATTTTCTCTCCACCACTCACCCATTACACTCATTTTCCACCACCCCTTCTTTCTCCTGTGTGGCACTGACACGTCATACTCCACCCCCAAACCACTACACATAGTCTTATGTTTGTCTTTTTCTGAATACCGGGATCAATCCCGATGTCTCATTTTCAGACACGTAAGTTTTTGAAGGGTGCCTACATGAACTAAATTTGAATTTAAACATTAAAGGAATACGCTTAGTAAATAAAAGGTAATTTAAGTGGCTATTTATTATTGGGACATGGCTTGTTGTTGCAACTGGGGTGAAATGAATGCATCCGGTGTTCTTTGTTATGTTATCTTGAGGCTCGAATATCTGGTTCAAAATGAAGTTTAGGTGAACGTATGATGACATATTCGATTGTTTGATGTAACCAAAAATAAACTTATTCTGACGTGTTAATTTAGGGGTACACTCTTACGGATGTATAAAACTATCCCTTTTAAGGTCTTTTAGCTTTAGAATAATGATTAATCATGCGTGTTCTTTTGTATTTGATGCCCAAATTTAAATTCTTTATTCTAGGTTTGTACCCGTTACTCATCTACTTTTAACATTAGAACTATTAATAAAAATGTGAAGGAAAAGCTATTCGCTTGGATGTCATCTTTTAAAAGAACAAACGTATCACAGAACCTTCATATAAAATCTTAGAAATTGTACAAATTCCAGGAATTAAACGTAATACATTAATTTATGTATTTTAAGGTTTGTTATAACATAATTGTTTTCATTATTATTGCTTACCAGTTACCACTTTATTAGAAATGCATATTTTGAAAAACACTCTGCCAAATACCAAAATCATGTAGAGATCTGAGATCCTATGAAATTGGTTAAATATCAATAAAAGTAATAAAAGAAGACAGAAAAGATTGAATTATTGAAAAATAAAATTGTTCGTGACTTGGCCTCTCATAAGACAATAGTTAATTATACAATTACTAAGGTTAAACCCGTGTGTTACACGGGGTTGAGTACAAAAGTTACAAAATATCAATACATTTACCTGGGATTATTATCAGTGGCGGATCTTGGAAAAAACTAAGGCAGGGGCGGATTTATAGGTAATTTTTTTTTCCTAACGCTACGTTTCGACTCAACGGTTCGGGTCAACAATTCGGGTCGGGTCGGGAAACCATTACTAAAACTATAATTTATCATTAAAAAAACAAATATTACAATTTTCATTTAAACATAAAAACTAAAATCATTGTTAACAAAAAAACTAAATTGTTTATAATGTCATAAAGATGCGATAGAAATAATGTGCACCTAAGAATAAGAGTTGCAACTCAGCTCGACGTCCTTTAAGATTTTTGAATTCCTCGATAATAGATTCCGAATCAATCGTTTCAGCAAAGCCCACTTACCGTATGTATCCTCCTTTATTCAATTAGTCCTTTTTTTTCAAAATTCAAAAAACAATTAATAATATTATATACTGTTTTTTTATTATTTAATAAGTAATGGGTTATTGGGTTAGGTATTTTGTATATGTAATGGGTTATGTGTAATAGGCTAATTAAAAATATTGGGTTTTATATATGAAATAAAATTGGGTATTTAATAATAAGCCCAAACCTAAAAGGCTCAAATACCCAAATAAATATTCGTCTTTTAATCGCTCGGGTATTTTTGCCAACCATATTTTTAATAAATATAAATTTTTTTGAGCCGGGGAGAAATTCACCTTACATTTTTTTTACGGCAGGGGCGAGATTATATATATAAAAAAATTTGAATCACCGGGTACCAAATACGTAGTTTTGGAGAAAAACGGAGCAGGGGCGGTCACCCCGCTCCGTTATGCCTAAGATTCGCCCATGTATAGGGTGTAGCCGTTTGTCAGGCCGTCCTGAAAGGATAGGCAATGTGGACGACCGGCTAGAGCCCAACAATTTGAGACGCATAATATTTAGAAAATTTTCATATATTTTTATATATATAACTTCATTTATATAAAAATTTATGATTTACTTTACTGAATTTCAGAACCTAATCACAAAAATTTGAATAAGCCATAAACTCACTAGTTTACAAAACACGATTAACCTTTTGCTTATGAAAATGCTAAAATTTAAAATAAGCCCAATGAATTGTTGACCTCGTTGTTTAGGGACTCGTAACTTCTAGCCCAGGGTCCCGATATAATTTAGGAGTCCCTAATATAAGTTAGGATTCTTAGGGACTGCCCTGCTATTTGTTTTAATTATTATTATGCATATTTAATATATAACAAAATGCTATTGCTCAATATCTTAGCTAGCGTTGGATAAGTCGATCAGTAGCGCAACTTATTCGTTGAGGAAACCACCACATTAACTTTGGTAGAAGAAATAAATGGGGACAATAGAAGGTTTTGATTTCATTTGCCATAATTACTAACTTTTTAAGTGAGGGGAAGAGATATTCTGATTAAATAAACTATAAGCATATTTAATATTTTTTCAACCATTTTAATTGAATGTTATCTACTGTCTTTCTTTATTTTATTGACATTTTTCTCCAATAATGATGGTTTAGGTGTAAAGCATCAATAATCTTTAGCTTGCTTTTTTTGGATCAATCAAATGATTTGAACCCACAAAGATGGTGCATTGGTTGGGATCATTTAAACCCTTATGTTTTTTTTAACAGCGAATAGCGCGGCTACCCGACCTTACCATGGCGAACAGACCAGTCTTCCGTCCAACGAATCGCTGAAAGCGTCATGACCCCGCCCCTCCAATCCAAAGAAACCCACTTTGTGAGAAAACCCACTGGCTCACCTTAGAGTTTTTTTTTTTTTTTTTTTCTTT
>WOUH02000041.1:7686970-7708597 GCA_009936405.2 Stevia rebaudiana | reverse complement strand
GGGTATGACCCGACTTGGATCATAACATACTAGCCACATCAATTTGTTATGTTTCATGGGCAGACAGTACCAACATATTGATGATGAACTTTCTAAAGCCACTAATTATTATCAGTTGTCCCTTCATTTTTTTATGAACTCGTCGTATGTTTCGCTTTATGTGCCTCAATTAGGCGTGTCGGTTGGGTTCGAATAGCTAGGGGGTGTCAAACAACTCCAAATACTCCATGTTGAGACCGTCGTATACGTTGGAGGCACATGAAACATAATCATTGTCCTCCAAGGTCTTGTGCGTTTGGAACAACTACAGTATTGAAATGCTTCACGCACCGTCTGTCATCTCGATTGGTCCTTAACAACACCTAGAGCATGAGATGACCAAATTTTGAGCCCTCACTAGGTCAGTATTTTTTGTGCCTTCATTAATATGCGATACCACTCCAATCACTTTGCGGTTGTTGTTAATACCATTAAGCTTCGAGGTCCTCTTATTCACTTCATGCCACTTGTAATTGATTTAATGGTGATTTTGGTAGTTTTCACGGTTTGGGACCACGTGAAAGCATTATTGAGTTCTCTGAAACATCGACCCAAGCTTTTGCTAAAGCTTCTTCCTCTTGTGTCGTTCAATATTGAGATGTGGTTGGGCAAAATCCGCCTGAACTACCCTTTGCCAAAACTTCGTTGTCATTTTCTCATGTTTTTCTAGTGGGTTGTCGGATCCATGTGTTGGCAGAGTCCGGATTGACACCCTTTGGTATTAAGTGGGTCCTTTGGTATTAAGTGGGTTTTAGGATGAGTTTTGTTACTTTTGTCGGTTGTTTGAATCCATTTGTGAATGAAAAAAAAATGAGATGAAATTAAATTTGAACATTTTTGAGTGAGATGATGTTAAATGTAATGGTTATGTACAGATTTAAATTTTAATAACTTTTCTTTAAATTTAATCATTCAAACGTCATAACTTTATTTAATTGAAGTTGGGACCCAAGTGGGTTTCTCAACGGCATGGAGTTACGATGGCTGCAAGGTGGGGAGGGGACGGTGTTCCATGTTGACACCATTGGACGCATCACCTCTAGAGCAGGGTGCGTAATCTACACAAGTTAGTTTTATATGGTGATTTTAGAAAACAATTTTTTTTTTCATATACATGACAGTTCAACGGTCAAATATTTCAAAATTTCACCAGTCACATACGTGAATGGGTCACGAGACTCACGACTCACGGAATACTCATTGGGGTTGTGCCCGTGATCCCGAGTAACTCAAAACACACGGTCACGACTCATGACACATACCACATGACCTTGTGATTGCCTCCCACAAAAGTTGTGACAGTTCAAATCCTTGAAGATGCAAGGTTGGGTGATTTTGGTCGAATAAATTAAAAAAAAAATGATGTATTTGTGAGAGATTCATAGATTCTTTATGAATCGAATGATTTTTCATGTTGATAAAAGACATGGATGAAAAATAAGCATAACATGACGTGCCGATTGGTACACTCTACAATGATCAAGTCGCCAAATCTCTAATCTCTAAAAATTAATAAAAAAATTAAACAAAGATTAGAATCGAAGATTCCCAAACCAGATGCTCAAACCTACCTCCGGTCTCCAATTCACCGATCATGGAACCCCTTTCGTCCTCATCCAAACCATATTACGCCATAACCATCATCACAATCTTAATCTTCACTTGTACATACACTCCAACAGTACAACCTCTTAAAGCACCATTTCTTCCACAAGACCTGCTTCCATTATTACCCCGACAAATTTCATGGCCAATTCTTCGTTCTCTCCGATCTGCAACAGATATCTTGCCCACTTTCGTCGGAGCCGCATCGTTGTCGAATGAATCCGATGTAAATTGGAAAGGTTCTTGCTTTTATGAAAACACTGCATGGTTAGAGTTTCATAACAAAACCGGCAGTGAATTTGGTGGTGGTACTCTTCATATCAAGGTTTGTTATTTGTGTTTTTTGGTTAATTATTTGGGTGATTTTGGTCTTTCGATCTTTCTGGCATGTAAGTTTTTTAAAATTATTTGGGTGATTTTGTTAATTGCTGCTGTTAAGTTTTTAGTGCAGTTTTTCTGGTTCAGAAGTGTGTTATGTTTAGGAATTAAGATATTTATTGATAATTACCTAAGGGCATACCGTCTAGCGGTATCAGGGTGTGTATAAAAAGGTAAGAATTTTTTGATAATTCATTTTGGGTAATTGATTTCTTGATTCTTGAATTGCTGCTATAAAGTTTTTACTTTTTAGTGTAGTTTTTTTTGGTTTAGAGGTTAAATGTTCAGGATTATTTGAAGGATGTTACAATACAAGTTCACACGTTGGTAGTGTTTTACTTTTGTTTTCTTCTATGCGTTTAATCACATCTTCTTGATTAATTGATCCTTTTTTTTTTTTTGGTAAATTTTTGTTTTTTGATGTGTCTGGCATGTGGGTTATTGGTTTTGTGATTCTTTAGTTGCTGTTATAGAGTTTTTATTGCAGTTGTTCTGGTTCAGAGGTTAAATGTTTAAAATTTCTTTAAGTATGCTGGTGTAGAAATACACACCTTGATAGTTTTTGCTTTCTTCTATGCAGTTAATCACGTTTTCTTGATTAACTCATTCGTAATTTTGAAAGTTTTCTTGGTTTCTTTAAGTATGTTACTTTAGAAAAGTGCACACCCGGGTAGTTTTTATTTTATTTATTTATGTATTTATTTGTTTTTTTTACTTTTCTTTCTTCTATGCTTTATATCACATTTCTTGATTATTATTTAGGAGAATTTGGTTTTATGATACATTTGAGTTATGTGTTATTGGTTTCTTGAATCTTTTAGTCACATGGCAAGTAACATAACAATGAACATGATATTTGTGTGGTTGAAAACTTTGCAAACAGCACAAGTTCACAATCTATATTATGATTAATGAATTTGGTTTAATCATGAAACATGAAGAAACATAAACCCTTTTTAGCCTAAAACTTACAAAATACTTGACAACTACATGCTAAAACATGAGAAACTATCATTTTTAAGTCTAATGTGCTCAATTTCCAACCGGTTATTGCAACTTGAAGAATCATAATCAAATAATCAATTGACAAACATCAAGAGTATTTAGGTAATCATAGTTCATACATATCTCATATAAGCTTTTCTTACAACAATCTCTTATTTTAGGTAAGCAATGCGCACAGTTGGACATGTATGGATATTTACATCTTTGCTACCCCATATCGCGTAAAATGGGACTATTATTTCTTATCACGGGAACATAAAGTTGAGTTTGATGAATGGGAAGGAAAAGCTGAATATGAATATGTAAGTTATTATAATTTGTCAACATTTTAAATCCATTTATAATATTACGAATATAACAAAAATTGTTAGGCGCTAGTCAAGAAGTGGGATACCATCGTACTGACTAGCAATTAATCAGATTGGAATTTTTATATATTGTTTTTCAAACTTACATGTGTGTGTGTGTATTTTTGACTGATTTCTGACCAATTTGACCGATTTTTACCCCTATTGATTTATGGCCGATTAGGTGAAATCCTAACGGTGGACCACCGATTATCGATTAATCCCGATTTTTACAACACTGAATATTACTTATTTTTGTTGTTGAAGGTAAAAAATAAAGGCGTTTCTATTTTCCTTCTTGAAGCGGGAATGTTAAGAACCCTAGAAGCATTATGGGAAGTATTCCCATTGTTTACAAATACGGGCTGGGGTGAGAGTTCAAATCTTGCTTTTCTTGAGAAATATATGGGAGCTAAATTTGAAGAACGTTCCGGACCGTGGGTTACAAATATTACTCTAGATGATATACAATCGGGTGATTTTCTTGCAATATCAAAGATCCGCGGGTTATGGGGCGGGTTTGAGACTCTTGAGAAATGGGCATCTGGGGCATATGCAGGTCACTCTGCGGTTTGCTTACGCGACTCTGATGGGAAGTTATGGGTTGGAGAATCAGGACATGAAGATGAAGAGGTAATATACAAATTGAACTTTTTAGATATTTAAATTCAAGCATAAATATAAGTTTTTATTAAATAAAGAGTTGCGTTCGATTAAGAGCCTGACTCAAATTTTAATTGAGCTTTTCAAGTCCAATGTATGCATAGATGTATTTATAGTCTATATGTATATATTTATTTATTAATTTCCATTTCTCTATGGGTTGAACTCGTGTTCTTGAACATAGTTGTTATGGATACATTTAAGATAAACTTAGCTTTCTAATCTTATTAACTTGTTTTTCATGTTTTCGGTTAAGTTAATATAATTTGATGAATTTGTTTTTTGTTTTTGTATTAGGGTAATAATCTTATTGCCTTGTTACCATGGGACGAATGGTGGAACTTTGAGCTTACAAAAGATAATAACAATCCACATATCGCATTGCTTCCTTTGCATCCTGAACTTAGGGCTAAGTTTAATGAAACGGCTGCATGGGAGTACGCGCAAAGCATGATCGGATTACCGTACGGTTATCATAATTTGATATTTAGCTGGATTGACACCATTGATGGAAATTATCCACCACCGCTCGATGCTCATTTGGTATTGTTGTTAATAGTCTCCCAAATTCCTATTTTTGGACCCTTTTTAGAGGTGGTTAGATTGTCGGGCCTTACGGGCGGGTTAAGTAATATGTCAAAACGGGCTTGGGTCGAAATGGGCCTCATCACGGTGGGTTGGACCACAAACATTATTTTTGCTCATATTAAACATTTTTTTTCTAGAAATAGTTAATGTGTTAGTTATCATTGCAAAACAATTCTACAAAAATAATCTTAGTCTTTGAATATCAATGATTTGGAGGTTGTATGCTCTAAATCTAAACTTTGGTTGACTTTCAAGTTTGACCATTTAGCGTGTTTAAAATTAAACACAACCAAAATCGACCCATTCAAAAGTAAGGGGATTGAGATTTCCACCTCTAATAATCAATCATTTTCGATATTTTTTTACGCCTCACTTATAATTTTGTATTTTAAAAACGGCTCTAATCTTATCAACATTCTTCATAGACAAGTATTTTATTTTAAACACTCAACATATTTGACTTGTTAGTCTCATGTACATGTGGCGTGAAAAAGATGTTATTGCGAGTCCACTTTACTATAATAATTTTTTTGCCATGGTCTAAGATAAAACCAGAAAACTTTTAGGTGATGATTATAATGTAATATTTGGGTCAAATGACATATGATATATAACTTTGCAAGTGTTAATTTTTTTCATAATAATTTTAAATAGGTTGCTTCTGTTATGACTGTATGGAACCAATTACAACCTGCATATGCAGCGAATATATGGAATGAAGCCTTGAACAAGCGTCTTGGTACTCAGGTTTTGCTTCGTGATTTCTTGTATATTTTTTTCTGAATGTGTGTTTAATATTGTTTTTTTGGGTTGATAATTACAAATGCATATTGATGCGCGTTTAACTAATTATTGCGACTTGAAGCTTCAATTATCTTTTTGAGTAGAAGTGGTAAAGCGAGTGTGTTGAATGGGTTGACCCGCAAAAACACTGTTTTAATCCATTTTTGTTGGAGTATTGTTATGATTACAAATAAATATTGTTACAATATTAAATTTACTGTTTTATTAAAACAAAATAGGAGGTTGTATGCATTGGAAGTAGACTTTGTATGAAGTTTAACCCATTTTACCCTTCCATAATATAACTATATGTTGTTATTTGACCAATTTGACCTTTTTGAGATAAAAAAAGAAAAACAAAGTAATCCTTTCATTCATAATTAAATTAAATTTGCCACCTCCAAGTTGAGCATTTGATAAAATCAAAGATTTGGAAAAACAAGTAAAATTAAAAAAAAAAAAAAACTGATTATCAAGATAAATGTAATTTACTTAACTATCTGTAGACTGGAATCAGTGTTAGAATGTAAATTAAACGTATGTTAGCTTTTAAGTTAGATTGATTAGTGTCGTATTATTGTTATTAATCACTGCAGGGGTATTTTCGATATTATGAAGAATTCATCTCACAACGGTTATTGGCGCCAACACCAACCGCCAACAATACCGATTAACTGCCCATCAGTGATATATATATATGTGTCTGTATTGTTCACTTTGTACTCACCAAGAATCTTTATTGTATTCCAAAAATTGTGTTCTTATTTTCTCTGTTACCACATACACGCACAAACTCAAAATCAATTTCACTTTCGTTTACTGATATGACGAATTCATTCTCTAAATCGACCGCTGCAATGAACCATGATTCTAACAATCAGATTATCTGATTTTTAATGTAGCAAACATTTAACTATCCCAAATTTTAGTGGTTAATTGTGTGACTTACTTGCAGGGTCTCGATCTTCCTGAAATTTTGGTAGAAGTTGAAAGGCGCGGTTCATCTTTTGCGCAACTATTAACAATTCCCGAACAGGATGACTGGGTATATGTTGATGGAAAATCGGCTTCTTGTGTTGCTTTCATCCTTGAAATGTATAAAGAAGCGGGACTGTTTGGTGATATTGCAAATGAGATTCAAGTTACCGAATTTACGGTAAGTTTTTTCAAGATTTTCAAATAAACATCTTGGTTTCAATAAAAGTTACTGAATTTACAGCAAGTTTTACAAGATTTGCAAATACCCATCCAGATTTCAATAAAAAGCTACTGAATTTACAATAGGTTTTATTTCAAGATTTTGTAATAACTATCTAGGTTTTAAAAGAAAGTTGTTGAATTTAAAGCAAGTTTTTCCAAGATTTGCAAATACCCATCTGAATTTCACTTAGTTATATCTTTTGAGGCGGAAAAATGAGCGGGTCCAGCAGGATGGGTCGACCCGCAGACCCTTATTACCTTCCTATTTTCTTGACTTTTATAGATAATTATTTTGCTAAATATGATCAGAATACTATATTGATACAATAACTGTACTTAAATTGTCCACTTTCAAAAATAACTGTTAATTGATAAAATATTGGTCGTTAAAAAAAAAATGATAAAAAATTGCAAGTTTTCGATGAACGGTGGTGTTTCTTTTTGTGAATATTTTCAATGGAGTACATACATTAAAATTTCACCAAATATGACCCACTTTGAACAAATAATAGCCTGAATCGACCTGTTCTAAAATAATATTAATCAACACCTATGCAGATAAAGGACGCATACACGCTAAAATTCTTTGAAAACAACACGACTCGCCTACCAAAATGGTGCAACGATGGTGACACCGTAAAACTTCCATTTTGTCAAATTACTGGAAAGTATCGAATGGAATTACCCGGATACAATACTATTGAACCGTACCCACATATGGCTGAAAATTGTCCATCAATGCCACCAGATTATTTCAGACCAACATATTGCTGATTTGTGGTAACAGTAGAATAATTTAGCAACACGTGTATATGTATTTGATCGATAAGTGTCATGTGTAGTTGTTAGGTTGAATTTCTGTAAAATTGGTTACAAGATTGTTCATCATGTGTGTTTTTAGTACACACCAACTGTCTGATGCAAATATATGTTTTTAATAAATGAAATATGGTATACTTGTAAAGTTTATGTTCTTGTATATTAAGGTATATATATATATATTCATGTGTGATCTGGATCTTGAAGGAATCTTTGTTAGATTTAAGGTCATTCTAACAACATTTGCTAATGTTCTTGTTATTATTTTATGACCTTAATATTTTAGTGAGTGATATTTAACAACATAATACAACACTCATAACACAAAATGTGTTGGTGGCATTACATGTTTTCTCAAAAGAGGAAGATGTTGATGATTTCATGAAGAATACCAAAACTAACATATTTTACTAAATGTAATTTGACAATGTATAAACCTTTAATGATGTAATTATATCTAGTTTTTTTCATCTGGATCTTCCACATAATTAAGCATTATGTGTTGCAAGTATTGCGTTATATTGTTTCCTATGATTTGTAATATGTTTATAAAGATATACCACATATAAAAATGACTGTGTTATACTTTTCTCGTTTATTTATCCTTTTTTATATGTGTAAATAACTTTACTTGTCTAACAACCAATCGAATATGTCTATAAAACATATACCAAACAAAATTGTGACCTTTAAAACATATATAGATTATTTGTTTAAAGTTAAAAACCGAACAAAGAACATTGAATAAAATTGTGTTTAGTTTTGAAGATATTGGATTCAAAGAAATGAAAATTAGGGTTAACCAAATGATTGTAGTCTGTAGATGGACTGATGGAGTATAAGTTGTGTATATATCTTAAACAATTGTTGCTAAAAATACAAATTTTTTTTTTTTGAAAAATTGGGTGTTTGTATAAAGTCAGCAATTGTGTTTTGTAACCCGAAAGAAATGCTGTCCAATTTTGGACCCGGAATACGTTTACAGTACGGAAGCAACCCCTTCTTCTCCATATTCAAACCTCTGAAACATCCAACCCGAACACTAACCCTAGCAATGGAGACCCTCTCTGGTCCGGATAACCGAAGACCCACATGCCCATCTTGTTCAAAACCGACCCGAGTCTGTTTCTGCAACCGATTCAAAACCCCAGTTCTTGAAAACTCCATCTCCATCACACTTCTCCAGCACCGTTTGGAGAAGAAACATCCTCTCAATACAGCTAAAATCGCAACTTTAGGTCTCAAGAACGTCAATTTAGCTTATGTTTCAGATGTTGTTTCAGAAGCCCACTTCGATTTACACTTTCTCGAATCGAATCATGATCCGTGTCATCATGATTCAGTCGAAAATCACAAAAAGATTCAATCTTTACACCCTGCTGATATCAGTTTCACCATTAGCAAAAGGGGTGTGATTAATAAAGATTTTGATAAGCTTTTGGCTGATCAATCTGTGATTACTGGTATAAGAAATGGGTTTACTGTGAAGAAGATTCAAATAGGGAATGATGGAAACAATTTGGAAGAATTCAAAATGGTGGTTCCTCCAGGATCAATGCTTTTGTTTCCAAGTGAGAATTCGATTGGGATCGAAGATGTTGATTTAAATGTCCAGAACTTGATTGTGTTAGATGGAACATGGGCTAAAGCAACAAGAATGTATAAAGAGAATCCATGGTTGAATCTGTTGCCACATTTGAAATTGGATGTTGGTAAGTTGAGTTTGTTTGGTGAAGTGAGACGACAACCGAAAGCTAGATGTTTGTCATCCATTGAGAGCATTGTTTATGCACTCAAGGCGGTTGGGGAAGATGATCATGAAGGGTTGGATTGTTTGTTGGATGTTTTTGAGTCTATGGTTGTAGATCAAAGGAGATGCATGAATGAAAGATTGGAATTTGAAAGCAACATTGGATCCGTTTGAATTTGATATTGTAGTTTTACACTTTTACTAGTTTATAATTCAAAGAATTGTTTCTTTTTAGCTTGATGGTTTTGTATGTTGACAGTTGTTAACCTAAATTTTATGTATGATTGTTTCTTTTTTAAAAGTTATAAAACACTGATTTCTCATTTAGGACAAATGAAATGATAAAATGAGTTCACTTTGCAAGGGGGCAATGTGATAGTCGGGTTTTGTACATGTGCGGTCATGTACAGTGTCGAGTGATCATTAGTTGATGGTGGTCCCAACAATGATAGACGTGTCGAGTGATCATTAGTTGATGGTGGACCCAACAATGATAGATAAGCCGGCTGAGAGGTGTCTTTAGGAGCTGGCTTATGCGAATGTGTCAGGATGTTAGTTGTGAGTTTTGGATGTGTTTAGAATGATAGACAAAATGTCAATGTTCATATTAGTAATTTGTGTGGTCAAAAACTCTATATAGGTGAATTTCCCTTTTATTTAACATAATAAGTGTCTTTACATATCTTTTTATTGATAACATCTATATTTATTACATGTCATGCACCCTAAAAAAGTTATAACAGAAAGTAGTACACATTTGATGAATATAGCACATACTAAAACTACACATGTGCACAACTGAAATTTCCATCAAGATCACACATATATATAGGCCTTTAGACGAACCGAATATAGAAATATTCATATTCGTTCATTTAACTTTAATCGAACACGAACACATGAACGAACACAAATTTTGTGTTCGTGTTCGTTATTTAATAAGTTAAACAACAGTTCAAGAACATAAATGAACACAAACAAACGTAAACAAACAAACTTCTCGTCGAACGGTTCGCAACGGGTTCATGAACCGTTCAGTTCGTTTACAAGCCTACATATATAGCCGCAAATCAGACAACCTTCGAGACGGGATAGCTGCAAGAGGTTTTCTTTTCTTTAGTGTAATGCCAATTTTTTCGGTAAGATCATCATCTTCACCTTCAGGAAAGCTCCAATCAAATGAGTGCAAAAGCGAAGCCAATATAAACATCAACATTTTCTCAGCCAACGGCATTCCTGCACAGATTCTTGATATGTGTAAATGTGTAAAAATCAATTTTCAGGCTTCTTAAATGTATATTAAATATATAGATTAATACAAGTGTTGTAAATCAATTTTTGTTTGGGCCCCCTAAGACATACGGTTTATTTTCAATATATCTACCTGCTAGCTTTTGTTGATATAGTTTCTTTGTTGCTATTAAAAATGAACATTAAGATGTATAGAAACAAATTTAAAAAAAAGTCGAATTTGTCCCACAAAGTTTATGCCAAAACATAATATAAATAACCATATCGCAAGAGTATATGTTGAACTTTAAAGTTATATAAGATGTGAATAAAATTTAAAAATATAGCATTTTAAAATATTTACATTTTTATGTTTGGGTAGCTTGTAATTAATCGGATCCGATTGTAGTAAATATTATATCTAAACAAAGATTAAACACATCAAAACTTTGTGCTTGTGGATCTTTTAGAAAACATCATACTTTGAAAGTTATAAGATAAAATTGAAATCGTAATATTGAGGAGTTCAACCTTGTGCTTGAAAAGCTTGTATCAGTGTCGATTAGAAACATAATTTACTCTAGAATGTGGATCAAAATAAACAAGTTATATTTTGAAAACGGATCGTTTTCAACAAACAATATTTGAAAATCGTATTATTAAACTAGGCTTTTAAATTTTAATAGACTTTTTTATTGATAATATATGAGGCTCTTTGGTAGCCTCTTAACTGTGATTAAGAGGTATCTCTTAATGGTTTATAGTATTTTAATTGTTAGAGGCTATGTCTTTTAATGACAATTAGGATGACAATTAAGATGACAATTAAGATATTACCAAACATCACATAAATCTTACCAGAAGAAGTGCCTTTATTTGACTTATGTGAAGCGATGTTCCATCTTTTTCATCCTTATGATTTAGCAAAATCTGTAAAAAAATCTTTCTTTTCATCTTGTGACTCTTTCAAGTTGGATTCGATTCGATCTTCAATAATATTTGTGAAAATCTGATCCAACTAGTTACTTTGCTTCATCATGTCGCGTTCAACCCCTTGTAGATCGAATCGTGCAAGTATAGGAAACAAATCAGACAAATTCACCCGACCAAATATTGTCGCTATGTTTGAAGCCACACTATCCAATTCAGCGACAATATTTCCATTTTTTTCCCCGTTTTCGGATGCATTTTGCCAAACCATTCTTTTTATAACATTCGCCTCGGTAGCGAAAGCAATCTCCCGAACATTAACAATAGTATCAATTTTACCAAATACATTTTTGATGGTTTTTCTTACTTCGTCGCGTCGAAATAAACCACTTAATTCAAGATTCTTGTTGCTTAACATCTCTTGAACAAATATCTTACGAAGCTTACGCCAATTGTCATTATTGTTGGAAATTACTATATCTTTACCTCCAGATGTTATTGCTAACGCCGCGATCGTTTGATCGCGGTTAGAAAAGGTCTCGTCTTGGTCACGGACCACCACTTTTGCTAACTCGGGGCTATTTATGACAACATGAAGTTTGCTTCCTAACTTGCACTTGAAGATGGGTCCGTAGGTTTGAGCCATGTGGGTGAATTGTGTGTGTAGTTCGGGACCAAGAAACGGTAGGTACCCAATAATCGGTAATGAAATGGGACCTGGTGGCAATGATGGTTTACTATTTGAAAGTTTGAACTTGTACCATAAAATAGCCAAGATTACCACAAAAATTGTGATGGTTAGCTCGTTGTTGTTTCTAACTTCCCACCACCATGATAGATGATTCTTTAGTTGCTCCATTTTTGCAGATGACAAACGATGATGATGTTAAAGTGGCACCATCTATTGCTAATTATGTTGGTCTACGTATGCATGGCATGTGATCTGCACGTTGATTTTTTCTGTTTGTTTTCTTATTCGTAAAGGATCATGGGTTAGTGTGATAGTGGGTAGTTAGTATTTTTCTTTCCGGTATTTATTTCCTTTATGCATTGTAATCGATTAAGTATGTTCTTCTTAATGTGAAACCTTAGTTCACAGTAACAAGTGTGTCTTGTGTGTTTGTTGCCTTCAAATTGAGTGTGTGAGGATTCTGCAAGTGTAACAGATGATGGTAGTAGGTAGATGTGTAGATAATTTGTATTTGTTGTTATTCATTGTCCAGCGCTTACTAATATATATTAAAGAAAGAAAGAAAGAAAAAAGTTAGTGTCTATAAAATAGTCTACAATTTTGTCTAACCATTCAATGCACAAACGTACAACACTATCAAGCCTCATGCGTCCTAGAAAAAAGTAATTACTTTCAAATTGTTTAAGGTAAATGCTTAATCCTTGATTTCACATCGGCATTGGATATCCCTTTCTGGTTTACCTGCGTTAACATAAATGGGACAGTAAGTTACACGTCAATATAACAAGTTAGACACATCGCACGAGTGAAAGTTTTAGTTTCTACTAAAATTAATATGGACCACACATTTCAAAATAATAACGATTTATTCAACTATCACATTTGAAATGGGTTATATTTTGTTCCAACTTCATGTACGTTGTGAATTCACATAAAATTGGAACGATATCGAATAGCCCTTGGGTTGAGAGTCGTCAAAGACTTTCAGATCAAACGATTTTGATGGTTCATTCCAAAACTTTGATCGAATAAAACTCAGTTGGTAGATTGAAGAACAAGTATGTGATTTTGAGAGTGAAATTTCGAACCAAAGAAAAATGTCGAATGAAAACCAGAGCGTATTAACCCTAATTCGTGGAAACTGCCCAAGGTAGTTTCAAGTTTGAATTTTGGCAAAAATGGTCCCTAGATTTTCAATAAATGTTATGTTATATTAGCTTAACCCCAACCATTGGCTCTGCCCCTTGTATCCCGTTACAAGGGGATGCCGTCCCCAGACCCTGCGCTAGACAAAATAGAATCAAACAAGTGTGCATCTCGCACTGGCACACCCAACTTATTTAATATCTATCATATCTTATTCGACAAACCAAATTAATCCTAATTACACCAAAATATTCAACAATGTATGACATATCTATGGGAGTAATATAATAAAATGATAATCAGGTTAAAACGTTTAATCACTTAAAACAAAATCTTGTGAATTGTGTTTGTTTTACCTCTCCAACCTTCGATTTATCTCTCTTCGAATATACTAAAACGTATACTAGTTTATCCCCCATGAGGTGAAATGAAAGATTATTTTTTTTGCCCATGTGATCATAAATTAAAGATAGAAAATGATGTCCTTTCCCGGTAAAACCAAAAAGTTGAGATATTGTGACCCACACGATAATCAAGAAATTATTTGAATACGGTGTCCTTTTCTTGAGGGAATTATGGCCTCACTTATAATAATAATCCAATTAAAATGATATTTTGAAAAGGAAAAAACTTCCGCTTGAGCAAAACCGAGTTTTTAAGACAAAAGATGCAACGAGATCTCATGTACGGTGTTGAAAATAGAAACCTTGTGTAATATCAAATTGTGGAACCAATTCATGTATATGGATGGATATGAGAATTAGAAATCAATTTGATAGTTTCATATTGAAACTATAGTAGATGTAAGAAAAATGACGATAAGTTTGATCATGGAGAGCATCCAAGAAAATTTTGATTAAAGATGATGATGGTTCGTGTACTCCACTTGAATGTTTCTCAATTGTGTTACATTTATTTTATTGTTTTATTATTATATTTTCTTTGGACTCAAGATTCAAACTCTAGGTGTTCCTAATGATGTGTATTTCAAATCTTATAACCAGAAAAATAACTATGTCTACTGAATAACAAAACTTCAAGAAATTAAAAAGTAAATTGAGTAATAATTGTTATTAGTTAAAACCATTACACTTGATTTAAATGTAATTTGACATGATTTATTTTTGCTTAGGTGGCGCACGTGTGACATTTTAACTAAACATTTAGTTAAACCCACTACAAATAGCCTTATGAGTTCTTTAAAACTTTTGAGTGGTAACCTTCTCGTTATTGGATCACTAGCATATCATGAGTGCTAATGTATTAGATAAAATGATATTTTTCTCTGCTCGTTCTCATACAAAAAAGATCATTGTATCAAGATGTAATGCAGCTCCACTCAAACTTTTACTGTTCAAGAAACCGATGACATCTAAGTTGTTGCAGTAAATCTTCACTCATCATGATGTGGAGTTTGCAACTTTGAGTCTTGTGATGTAAATTTTTTAATAACATCTCATAGCATGTTCCATTATATACCATAATGTATTAACCATCATCGTTGAGCTGGTTATCGATTATTGTTTATGACTCTTCCATCAATTCAATTGGAATTGGTTTATATGTCAGCATGAAGATGTAAGTCGAAGTTGATTTCTTATTATCAATTCAATTAGCAAAGTCAGATAACAACATCCAATAACTTTTAAATTATCTTTCATAACTCAACTTATAGTCTTATGTTCCTTGTATATATTGCAAAACTTTCTTTGTTCAAGGATCGAGCCCAAAATTAGATTGATATTGGCCTAGCACTATAACAATATATGTAATATATATTATATGTGTACCCACACACAGATCAAGCTTACCATTTACAAATGCATCGGAATCAGTCTCATCGGTTCTTTCTCTACCTCTATTTTCAAACATTTAAATGAACTGAATGTCTTCTATAACTACTGGAGCTATTGATAGAAAACAATGTTGCATGTTATAACATGTAAGAACATGATAGCTATAAGCCTTTTGAGATAACCCTAATGTACTGTTGGCTCGATCTTCGTATATTTTGATGCCTGTTAGATAAGAAACTTTTTCGAGATCTTTCATGTAAAAATTATGTAAGGATCATCACTATGACTTATGCAATAAATATAAACTATTACTTGCTAAAAGCATATCATCTATATTGTAGATAAGTATAAAAAAATTGCTCCCACACATTTTAAGGTTGGTACAATGATATACTTGATGAAATTTGGTTTCTTCATTACTTCATCATATTAATTATTATTTTTAAATAAATAAATAGATAAATAAAAGAGTGATTGCATTATTGATTACTCACTTAGGTATTTATAATCTTTCACTCACCCAAAAGTAACTCTTTTTCTGTATGTCACATTCTCTCGTCTAGAAGTATCGCATAGTCTAACGATAAAAAAAAAAAAAAAAAAAATTGTTCACCTTCGTATGTGCTGAATTGTCTTTGAAATTGACACCCTAGTTTATAAGGATTTTAAGTTTTATTCTTAAGGATATTATCATATATACCCCCTCCTAATCACTCTAATAACATATATCCCCAATCATAAATCAAAATTACATATATCCCAAAATATCATAAAATACCCAAATTACCCATCCTAAATTCATTTAATTACCAGATTAATATATCCCCAACTATTATTTGCCGAAAAATATCATCGACGACTACTCAGCCCTAAACGTCGACTGCTGCTACGGTCGCTCCTCAGACCATCGTCTACTACTGTTCCGGTCGCTGCTCCGGCTGCTCCATCACCGCTGCTCCACCTGCTCTGCTAATCAGCCTGCTTCGCTGCTCCATCGTCGACTGCTTCATCCAAACCAAGTTGATAAAGCGGTTAGGGCAGAAGTTGGGGGTTAGTTAATGATGCTATCTTGCATTACCAAAACGCTCAACGATTATTAGGAGAAGCCATGGCGACACCTGCACTTTCGTATATCACTTCCAGGTATTAGTTTTAATGTTAAATTTATCTGTTTTTGTGGTGAGTTATATTGCTTTTGTTATATTGCTTTCGTGCGTTTGTTAATTGCAATCTGTAATTAATGTGTACAGAGTAAACTAGTATTTGGTGACGTTATGAACTTCTAAGTTCTAACATTGTTAATCATAGAAATTTAATGTCATTTTGGTTTCAATCTTGCTGCAAGTGCAACAGTAGTTTCTGTTTTACAAAAGTGTAAGTGTATAGATTTGATTAATCCGTCATCTTTGATGTCAATGTTGGCAAAACATCGTTTATTATCATGTAATTTGTACATTTTCTTGTGAATGTTGTATATATTTTTAAAATATGAGGAGAAAACATCATCTCAGTTACAAGCTTTACTGAAAATCTAATTGATTTTTACTATTGTAGCTGTTTGAAACTTTGGAGATTGTTTTTTGGATTGTGAGATGTATCTTGGATATTTGAAGGTATAACTTCGATTATCGGTGTTTGTTTTTCTAAATACATTTTTCGTTTGAAAATTGAACTACGGTGTTGTAGTTGTTTAGAGCTTTTATTTGTATTTTGGGAAATTTGTAATTGATATCTTTTAAACAAAAGAGTAAAATAGTCTTTTAAAAAATTAATATTAATGAAATGGGTAAATATGTAATTGATGTGGTTTAGTAAGGGAATATATGTAATTATTATTTAAAATTAGGGAAATATGTAATTAAGAAGCTTAGGAAGGGGATATATGTAAATGCCCATATTCTTGAACCCTAAACCCTTATCGATAGTGTTACTTAGGGCAAGAGGAGTGGTCCTCGGGTACTCATAAACGGCAACTTTTGCCGAATCGGTTTCCATCGGGTACCACCGCCACCTCCGTCGGCATCGGTAAAGTTTGTAGCATCGGTAAACTTTTACCGAATCGGCAACCTTCCAACGTTCACATTTTCAACCGTTGGACCCTATTTTTGGCCGAATCGGGTAGTTTAGTTTCTAGGGTACTATTGCCACTATTTTAGGGTACTTGAAAGGGTAGTTGGAACATTTGATATAACATAGTGTGATTGGGTAATTTGGAAGAATAGTTTACCCTCTTAAGGTACCACTCCCCTTACCCTTATAATCGGTAACTATATCACCAACACCCCGTTGTTCTTCATTTGTTTACCATAGATACTTCACCGATGCACATCATCTCCTTCATCCACACCTGGTAATGTTAAAACTCATTTCACGGCGGCGCCACCGCCACCACCTACCGCCTATCACCTTCATTTCCCGGCAACTAACACAGTCCCATTTCGAAGACGACCCACCATTCTCCCCAATCCTCAAACCCCCAAAACCCCAAAATCAACAAACCCACAAACAGAAGAAAAACCCTCAAAAAGATTCATCAAAGAAGAAACCCCAAATCAATTTTCCTGTAAAATCCGATTTGCCCTTTGATTTCAGATACTCGTACTCTGAAACCAACCCCTCTGTTGATCCTATCGGGTATCGGGAAACACCCAAGTTCTCTCCTTTCGGGCCGGGTCGACTTGATCGGAAATGGACCGGAACGGCCGCTCCGTCGCAGCAGGCGGTGGATATTGCCGGAGTTGAAGAACAGAGGAATGCAATTCTTGGGGAACCGTTGTCGGAAGAAGAAGTATCGGAGCTTGTTGAACAGTATCGGCATAGTGATTGCTCTCGCCAAATTAATTTGGGTAAAATCTTACATTTTTACTACTAAATTTGTTGTGAATTTAATTGCATGCTCTTGTTGGAAAACAATGGTTAATCAGCTTAAAAAAAGATGAATTTTTGCTGTTAAAACTTAAAAGTGTTATATTTTGATGCATTTGGGATTACTTGACTTAAATGAAGTTCGATATAACACCAATTGTCATAAAATCATAATCATAGATTCATAGTCGATATGAGTTTTGCCAAAAGCAATTCAGTTATAGTGATCTAAATCGCGTTTTTTTAAACCAAAAGGTTGAAAATAGAAAATGGAACATGTGATTAAATCTAAACATAAGAATCATCTATAAGAACATGTGATTAATGAAACCAATGATGTGTTAGGAAAGGGTGGTGTTACTCACAACATGATTGATGACATTCATAATCATTGGAAAAAAGCGGAAGCCGTAAGAATCAAATGTTTAGGCGTCCCGACTCTTGACATGGACAACGTGTGTTTCCATCTCGAGGTTCGAATTCATATATATATATATATATATGTTACTTGAAGGTGACAATGTTGAACCTTTTTAAACTGGTCAAATAATCCACACGGGTTAAAAGTTGTCTAAAGTGTATTGTTTGTTAATCCATACAACCTACTAAATCGTGTTATTCAGAAAATTAGATTATTATTGTAGTAATATTTTTTTTTTGGTAGTCATAGTTCTTTTACTTATTTCGTCAATTTCGACCATTTCGCTTACATACTAGTTGATTCAGTTAATTTTCTCTAACGGGTCAAACTAGCCAAAAGTCTTCCAAAAGAACATATTGTTAATGCATACAATCTACTAAATAGTGGTATTTACAACATTAGATTTTATTGTAATAATATATCTTAATTGTATTGTGATTATCCATACAAGCATACAAACTACTAAATCATGTTTTGTTTCAAAAGTTGATTGTTAATGAAATTACTCTTTTTTAGTAATCATATATAACCCACAAATTATCTATTAAAAATTGGCCCAAAAAACCCGACCCGTTAGTCTGTTACTCAACCCACCCATTTTGCCACGTGGACTTTTTATTTAATTAAATCCTGTTAAAACTTCTTACCTGATTAGTTTGTAGAATTTTGCAGGATAAATCTGGTGGGAAGATTATACACCGCCAAATTAATATCTTGCTATTATATCGGGGACGAAATTATAATCCTAAAAACAGACCCGTTATTCCTTTAATGTTATGGAAACCATATCCGCCAATTTATCCAAAACTTATAAAGAACGTTGCTGACGGTTTGACTTTTGAAGAAACAAAAGAAATGCGAAATCGAGGACTTAATTCTCCACCCGTCATGAAACTAAGTATGTGAATTTTATTGCTCTTTTCTTAACAAATGTCTTAAATACCCTTCAATAGATAAAAGAAAATTCTTTTATATGGTCAGTCTCTATATACTCATTTGTCATAGTTTTCTGAGTAAACTGCAGTTTTCATCCCTGAGGTTTTTATAAACATGCAGTTTCAGTCCACCCTTAACAACAGTTTACATTCCTGAAGTTTCATTTCTTACCAGTTTTCGTCCCTGTGTCTATTTTCTGTCTACACTTCCATGTATTTATTCGGGTGTTTTGATGAGTAAAACACGGAACATTGACCAAAATGACCCTCACGTGAGGGGCACATGGGGGATTCTAACGGAAATGTAGTCGGAAAAATAGACTCAGGGATGAAAACTGCTAAGAATGGAAACCTCGGGGACGGAAACTGTTAAGGGTGGACTGAAACTGAGTGTATATTCAAACCTCAGGGACGAAAATTGCAGTTTACTCTAGCTTTCTGCTTGACTTTGACTTTGTATTTTACATTTCTTGTGCAGCAAGGAACGGTGTGTATGTTAATGTGATAGAGAAAGTGAGAGAATGTTTTGAAACTGAAGAAGTATTGAGGATTGATTGTGTTCATGTGGGTATGAGTGACTGCAAAAGAATTGGTGTGAAATTAAGGGTATGTGTTTTTTTAATTCTATGTTTAAAGTTGTGATAAAAAGTTTTGATTTTTATGTTTCTTGTAAAACAAGTTTTATAGTATTTGTGTCTTGTTGTGCAGGATTTGGTACCTTGTGTCCCAATTTTGTATAAAGATGAACAGATTATTGTTTGGAAGGGGAAGAAAACCATGTAAATGTTGATTCATTGGAGGACCAAAAATATGAAATGAAATCTAGAATATATGTTTCAGTTTTTGGAATTTTATAACCAGAAACAGTTTTTTATTTTGGTTATTAGAAAGAAAGATGGATCGTTGTGGGTTATTTAAAGCCCATTTTAGTTGATAAACGAATACAATCAAGATTTTAGTCAAATAAAAACATAACTCAATCAGATTTTGGAAAATAACAAAATAAAAGCACAAATGCACAAGTCCAACATAATTTTAAATTTCAATTAAGTTCCCTTGATTTTAAGGTTTACAAATTGTGATTAGAATATAAGATCATGGTTTAGATAAATGTTAGTGAATTAATCATTTTAAGGTATGAAATTGTAATATTTGTATAATTTTAAAAAACGAGTCAAATTTTCAAATAGTCTTGTGTCTATTGAAATTGTAATATCTGTATGATTTTAAGACTATTACAACGTGAAAGTTTTGTCTTACGTTATATTCTTCAACCATTTATCAAGATTCCAACTAATTATATTAAAAAATGTTATTACATATACATATAATTTTTTTATAATAATCCCCACGAATTGTAATATGTTTTACCACTATTTTCATTTTATAAAGTTGTTTGGTTATCATTGTCTATCCTAAACATTTTTCCATTTTTTAGTTTGTCTTCGACAATTTTGTATTTGACTAATCAATCTTTGAATTAAATTAGTCGATCTTGTTGTTGACTTTATGGATCTAGTATTTTATTTGTATGATTGAAAAGGTTGTTTCATATTAAATAATCTATTTACAATTATATATGCGTCCGCATGTCATTGTCTTTTTAAATTTATTGTCACGAGAAGAAGGGTGAATATATTTATAAACCTGCTCATTTTACTAAGATATCCACTAAAACTTATTGGATCTTAAGGGCCTCTTATTTTTAAATTGGTTAGTGTCATTCGACTGGTTTTATAAAGAGTTTAGGCCCGTAAATACAATTTTGGAAGACAACTCGTTTTATAGACACACGTAACCCGTTTTATAAACAACTCGTGTAAGAGTTAATTTGTTTAAATCGTTTAATTAAACATGTCGAGTTATCATCTTGGACCAATATTGTTTTTCAAATGATCGAATAATTTTGTATTAACTTTTGCTGAGATGATAATGATGATCCATTAACATAAATATATAATACATATACATAACCCGATTTATAAACAACTTGTGTTAGGATTTGACTAGCTTAACACTTTAAATTAAATGGGTGCACTTAACATGTTTAACTTGTTTAATCAAATGGGTCGACTCATCAATTCGTTTAAAACTAGTATAGAAAAAATTAAATTTACAAGGTCAGCTTGTATAACCCGTTTCAACTAAATGACAACACATTTACAGCTTGCCAACTTATATATAAGTTGTCAACCTTATGACTTATTAGATAAATTTGTTACAGTGTCGTGTCATGCTACATGATTTTAAGTGTGTCCGATTAATAATTTGATATATTTGACACCAACATAGGTAAGGGTCATGTTTGGGTTCATAAACTCAAACCATCATGCCACCAACCCAACATTATTGTCCACTAGAAGATCAAATAAAAACTTACAATATCGACATCTCGTGATTATACTAAACCAAGATTGCTAGTATATGAGTATGAAT
>WOUH02000041.1:7673482-7686870 GCA_009936405.2 Stevia rebaudiana | reverse complement strand
ATGTTTATGTTAATGAAGGTATACCCTTCGTTTACACATATCTCCGTACATATGTGTCCTTGAAGGTATAACCTTTGTATATTATATATAATTCCATATATATATATAAGTGATTATGAAAACGTATCATGTGTATATGTAATCTCACCCCGCAGTTGATAAAACAAGTAAGTGACAAAAGGGGCTATGAACTCACATGATAACGACGAGGAGATAGCTAATGAGATGAAGGAGAGGAGAGAGAGAGTCCACACTCCTTAAGCTTAACCTCCTGAGAGTCTTGAGAGAGAGTGAGAGAGAGCTAGGGTGATAACCTTTGAGAACCCTGGCTAGCTGGAACTGTCCGATCGGGATCAGAACACCGTCGTGAGAATACCCGAGAGATCACGAGCTCACTGTTTGTGTGTGTGTTTAAAGATGATGGGAGGTGTGGATCTGGAATGAGGCTGAGATCTGCTATTTATAGGAGTGACACGGTTTTCCATGCGCCACGTGGCATCTTCTCGTTGCGACACGTATGCTGCTGACTCGCCAGGTGTTTCGACACGTGTCCTCTGACTCACCATGGGATTTTGACACATGTCAAGGCTCTTGACAAGTGTCCAAAAGCATGCCAGCAGCCTCCACCGGTCCCGGATCGGATCCCGAGGTGCCACGTGTCGTGGTGCGTCGTTTCGTGGCCCCGTCAGTGTTTTCGGTTATCACTTTTCGCGTTTCTCGCTTCGTTAGGAATCCGTTTTGAGCGCGGTTTTAGCCTATGTTCATGATTTCCAGTTCCGCATCTAACCCCATTGGTTTCATCTCCAAAGGAGGTGTTGGGATTTTGAGCCTATAGAACATTATACGGTTTTACGCGTAACTTTCAAACCGTCGCTCAAATTGAATTCTGATTACAATTAAATGAACTAAAATTTAGAATAGAATACAATGATAATATAAAATTCATATAATCATCGTGTAACGGATGGCGTACCGCCGGAATACGTATAGTCAATAGTCGGAAAGTCGTTGGTTGACTGCCGGAAAACGGCCAGTCGTTACACGCATGATATATGCAACATGACATGGCACATATATGCAATATAATGATAATTGACAAACGGTGATCCTTTGAATTCATATTCGTTTTTCCAAAAAAGTTTTATTTGATTCTTTTTTGTCAATTTCATTTATTTATTGTATACTGCTTATATAAAGTATGACATAATTGAATCAGATTGCACATATGTCGTATGATGATAAATAATATATTTTAGTTATGTAAATTAGCTTAAGCGTTTCCAATAAAGATTTCATCATTTTTTTTCGTCTTTTAATGTATTATTCATATTGCAATTAGACTAGATATACGTAGTATTAAATAATATACGAGTGATTTTTTTATATAATTTTATTATACTCGTATTAAAGATAAAAAATTTTGTGATAACGTAAACCATATAAAAACTAATAACTTATAGAAATGATTCAAAATTAAATTACTAAAATTATTTTATAGTTCTCACAACATTAGTTGTTTAATAAATCACCCCTGTATTTAATTTTAATAAATACCACACAAATGAGTTGATAAGATATTAGTTTGTCTTGATGATAGCCATCACTTTCATGGTGACAACGCTGTTTCCATTTCACATGTAGACAATCTCCTTCACAAGTCAAACCGATTCAAATCAATAAACAAACGCGTAAAGATTGATCCTTTTATCACACACTCAAATTGATTCGTTCAATTTTCAATTTCAACCATCGTGTATAAGCTACCCACGTTCTTTCTTCTCTACTTCCATAAATTATACTTAATTCGCTCAACCATTCAACCTGGGGTTTCAATCACTTGAACTCAATTCCAAAATCCCATCTGGGTATCTCAAATCCGATCCAAAAATGGGTGTTTGCATCAGCAAAAAGAGTTCTTCAAGAAATGATGTTGGTATTACTTACAATCACAGATCCGATGAACCAAACATTGTATACACCAAATCCCCAGCTCCGGCCAACCAAATTCCGGCGAGAAAACCGCCGCCACCACCGAGCCCTAAAAGGGTTTTCAAATCGGACACGATTTTGGGCAAACCATTCGAAGATGTTAAAGAACACTACACGATGGGGAAAGAATTGGGTAGAGGTCAATTTGGGGTTACGTATTCATGTACACAGAATTCAACTGGTCAAAAGTATGCTTGTAAATCAATATCTAAAAAGAAATTGATTACGAAAGGTGATAAAGAAGATATGAGAAGAGAGATTCAGATTATGCAACATTTAAGTGGTCAAGCTAATATTGTTGAGTTTAAAGGTGCTTATGAAGATAAACAATCTGTGCATTTGGTTATGGAGGTTTGTGAAGGTGGTGAACTTTTTGATCGAATAATTGCAAAAGGTCATTATAGTGAAAGAGCTGCTGCTTCAATGTGTAGATCGATTGTAAATGTGGTTCATGTTTGTCATTTTATGGGTGTTATGCATCGAGATTTGAAACCTGAAAATTTCTTACTTTCTGATAAAAGTGAGAAAGCTCTATTAAAAGCAACTGATTTTGGGTTATCAGTCTTCATTCAAGAAGGTATTTGCTTGATTTCTGTTGTTTTAGTTTTTGGATCTTTAAAAACGGCTATTTGACAAATTAATCCTGCAAATCGCGTGTTGAATCATGAATTATGATCAAGTTAGTTTATTCAATTCTTTTTTGACACTTTTGATTTGATCAATTGATCTATTTGTATTTATGAACCTTTTAGTCTGAAAGATCATGTGTTAACTCATGGATTAATGAATCTTTAGCCTACAAGTAGAATTGTGACATTTGATTTTTAAAACTGCAAAGTTGTGTGTTAATTTAAAAAAATGCCAACTTGGTCTTTATATATGGATATTGAGTTGATTTTTAGGAAAATAAATATTTACTTCTTCAAGAATGTATGTTCTAATATCTGGTTGAATGTTGAATCAGTCTTTTGATGGATATAAAAGTAGAATTCAACCAAAATGACCGTTGAATCCTGCAAGTTGTATCTTATAATAATTGTTTAAATCAATCTTTATCCTTGGATTATAGAACGAGTCTTTATCCTTTTTACGCCTATCAAGTAAAATATAGCAAAATAGCTGTTTAGTCCTGCAAGATTATATGTTTAAATACATGGGTAAATTCGTCTTTTCATAGACGTATGCGTAGAATTTTACCAAAAGAAACCAGCAAGATTATGATTTTTGTTAAATTACTCTTTATCCATCAATCTTGAAGTGGATTTCTAACAAAAGAACCCATTGATAAGAGTTATGAAATTTCTTTCTGTAAAGATAATAATTCCCTTAAAATTTGGGTTCCTTTTCAAGAATTTAGGGCAAGCAAGCAACCAAATTATGCTTATTAACTTGATGTACCCGATGATTTTGCTAATCTTATTGTGGAACAAAAATATTCAGGAAAATCATATCGGGATATTGTTGGAAGCGCGTATTATGTTGCACCAGAGGTATTAAAGCGTAAATACGGAAAGGAAATAGATATGTGGAGTGCAGGCGTAATGCTGTATATTTTACTCAGTGGTGTACCTCCATTTTGGGCTGGTAAGTACCAAATCTCACCAATATGGGTGGGTCGATTAACAAGTAGAAACGGGTTCAAATCGGGTTGTTTGGGGGACCCACAACTATCTTTTTGTTCATTCTTAATAAATAACTAGTGCATTCGATTACAAAAACACTAGTATTATCATGATGATCTAAATCTTTAATAAAAATGATTAACAAGGTTGTAGAAATTGAAAAAGAACGGGGAGTAATTTTAAACTTGTTTGACCCGTTAGGGTTCTTCTTTTAGCAATATAAATTGAAAAAGAACGGGGAGTAATTTTCAACTTTTTTTCAATTCATGCCAATATTTATATATTTTTAGAAAATTTATAGCCTCACATTACTAAAGAGGTGAAAATTAGTTAAAGCGGATAGAGGGTAACTTTATCCAAACAAAGTTATTAAAATAAGTTGTGTATGAATCATTTCACATTAAAAGTTGGCTTCGATCGACTTTCATTTGTTCGACCCATTTGACCCGTTCTTCTTTAGCTATTTTCTATTTGACACTAAAAAGTAAAAACACAACCTTATTTTACCAGTTTACAAGCTGCTGTTTGGGTCTTTTTTTTTTATCTGTATCTCAATTTTATAAAAATCTAAAAGCGCGTACTGAATTGCAGAGACCGAGAAAGGAATATTTGATGAGATTTTGAAAGGAGAGATTGATTTTGAAAGCGACCCTTGGCCATCAATTTCAGCAAGTGCCAAAAACCTTGTGCAAAGAATGCTTACACTTGACCCGAAAAAGCGTATAACTTCGGCTCAAGTTCTTGGTATGCTTAAATCTTAATCTCATTTAAATTTGTGGAAATCTTTTAATTTCGTAATAATTAATCTTAACTTTTTTTTTCGCGCCTTTTTTATAACGGTATAGAGCATCCATGGATTAGAGTAGACGGGGAAGCATCAGATAAGCCGATAGATAGTGCGGTTCTTTCAAGGATGAAGCAATTCCGAGCGATGAATAAACTCAAGAAACTCGCTCTCAAGGTTTTTCTTTTTTTAATTTGAGGAACCAATCAGAGGCTGACACGTGAACCAATCAGTCTTGCATTCTCTAAAATCTTTAATCAATAAATTTAAAAAAAAAAAAAGATATTAGAACATATATTGTGAAAATAATAGAATGGTTTTGTGGTTTTAAAGATTTGAAGACACTTTAGGTCGCTATCGACCCATTTGATGCGTTACCATTATAACTAAGTTTCAAAATTTAACCAATTTGGTTTGACTAATATATAACCGAAATAGACTTGTGTTTTGGGAAATTTGTAGACATTGCCAGTTAATCAAAGGTGACAAATTGGACGAGTTGGCTTGACCTGAATAATTTTTTAGTAATTTTTTTTAAAAGTTGGTGTGAGAAATCTCATTACGAAACTTATAATATGTCGAACATAATCTAGTTTTTTGAATAAAATAATGTAATATATTGAAAGCTTTAAAATACTGTTTGGGTGACTTTTGACCCTTTGAGTTTTGATGCTTTTCATTTAAATCTATTTTTTATTTGTTTTCGTCGTTTGACCCGTTTGACTTGTTCCCGTTTTTATTAATTTTCATCATGTGTATAAGCAAGCAGGTTGAAATTACGGCCTATAATCTTGATCTTGCAAAGGGCATCATTTCATACATTTCTCACTAATTTTATTTTATTTTTAATTCAGGTAATTGCAGAAAATCTATCATCAGAGGAGATCCAAGGGTTAAAATCAATGTTTATGAATATGGATACCGATAAAAGTGGTACAATCACTTATGAAGAACTTAAAACCGGGTTAGCTAGACTCGGGTCAAAACTCACAGAATCAGAAGTTAGACAACTTATGGATGCCGTAAGTTATTTTGAGTTTTCATTATATTTTTTTTTGTTAAAAACTGTTTTTTTTTTCAAATATCAAAAAATAAACTTGAATTTCAAGATTTCAAGAATTTTATGTTAAAGTAATGATTTTTAAACATCAAAATTGTATCTTTATTTTTCATAATTTAAAGATTCTCTGCTAAAACCATTTTTAAACAAAAAAAAATCAATTTTCAAGATTTAAAGATTCTTTGTTAATAATATTAAACACGAAAAACAAACTTGAAATTTTAAGATTTAAAGACATGATGTAACAGGCTGATGTAGATGGAAACGGGTCGATTGACTACATTGAATTCATAACCGCAACAATGCATCGACACAAACTAGAACGTGAAGAAGATTTGTATAAAGCGTTTCAGCATTTTGATACAGATGGCAGCGGGTACGTATCTAAACCCGATATAACAAGTTGGGTAACGGGTCGGGTCAAAACAGTTCAATTTTAGTATGGGTCAAATGGGTCTTGCAGGATTGGTTGACCCACATACAAAATTTTCTGTTTTTAAATATTTTTTTATACATAGTTAACGCGTTTGAAATAATTAATCAATCCAAGAAACAAAATTTGTAGGGTTTGAAACACATCCTAAATAAATCCGGTGGTAAGTAAACAATTTTTGTGATGGAATTTCTCTCATAAAATGTTTTTTTTTTTTTTAACTTATTTGTTCTATAAATTCAGGTTTATTACAAGAGATGAACTTGAAACAGCAATGAAAGAATATGGGATGGGTGATGAGGCTACAATTAAGGAAATTATATCAGAAGTGGATACTGATAATGTAAATTCTTTTTCCATCTTTTTTTCTTTTAATTTTTTTTATTATTATTTGGTCTTTAATAAATATAAACATTTATGCAGGATGGAAAGATAAATTATGAAGAATTCTGCAACATGATGAGAAGTGGAACACAGGGAGGAACAAAGCTGTTTTAAGACCCTTTTTTGTTTTTCATAAAAACCGAGTTATTTTAACCGTAGAAGATGCTATGAACCTTGAACCGGACCCGAATCGGGTCCAGTAATGTGTTTGATTCACCTTTGGTAGGTTCTTAGGGTTTGAGTTTGCTGTATTTTCTTGTGAATTTGTAAAAATGTACACAATTATTCTGTAATCATATTTCTATATCTGAGTGTTGGAGATATCATAAGTTTGTTATTACATGAATGCAATATAATGGCCACAAAATTTTCAGACAATTTTGTATATCGAGTAAACTGCAATTGCGTCTTGTACTTTACTAAAAATGCATGTTACGTTCTCACCGCAGAAAATAAGCATTGTGAGTCTTCGAGATTTCATTTTTCTTACCAATTGCGTCACTGAGGTTAACAAATCACTTACCCTTTTCAACGAAAAGGGTACATTTGTCTTTTTGCGTTGATTGTTTTTGGGTCTTTGTTATATTTCAAGATTTGGTTGATAGCGGAGTAAAGTGATATTGTGAAGATTATTTGTTTCACGATCACATTGTATGACAAAGTTTTGGGTGCGAGATTTTGGTTATCTTGACAAAATGGCGTTCGATAATCAAGGTATTACCTAATTTTTGACCAAAAAATCTAGTTACTTGAGTTTGAAGTAGAACATTGTCCCAAGAGGACTCAAATTGCACAACATAAAAGTATAATAGGTTTTCTTACCTATTTTTCTTAACAAATTGGGGGCGGTGGTTAATGGCAGCGACATAATTGGCAACAACCTGAAACATAAGGGACTCAGAAAGCAAATTTTCCATTTTGAGAACTCAATATGCATTATTTAGTAAAGTACAACGACGCAATTTAAGATTGAAGTTTACTTTTTTAGAGCATTCACAATGTTCTCTCCATCTTCATCTCTATAGTTTAACTAAAACTGATGTTCATAATTCAAATCAATAAAATTTGCTTATTTTTTCAAAAACCATTTTCAATATAGTTACCCCATTCAACTAAACAATATTACTTTCTTCTCCTTTATATAATTTTTTTCTCCTTTTCACTCAAAACTTGTTGCAAAAACTATTATATAAACGCAGATTAGAGGTTTTCTATCCTTGATGAAACTTTTATTTCAGATTACGATCTTTAACCCGTCAAAGGTTAGTTAAACTTATCGTTAAATTTAGTCATGCAACGCATGGGCATTTTCGTCCTTTCACCTTACAAACAAGCAATCACACAAATCCCAGAAAATATTGAACACATCAAAGGTTTTTATTTCATAACTATAACCAGAAAAACCGGTTATCACAATCCAGGTACACATAACATCCATCACAAAACAACCACAAAAAACATAAACAGAAATCAATAAACTATAGTATGCATCAATAAGCAAAAACACAAACCAAATTCAGAAATCAAACCACTTCGTTCTCAAAAACCATGAATCTTGATCTGATCTTTCTTCACAATACCCGCACGCGTCAAGAACGCAGAAACGTTCTTGCGTTGATCGCCTTGAAGTTGGATCACTTTGCCCAATTCTTTATCTTGAACAACAGTGCCATTGCAGCAGAATTCTTTTTTCAAATCTTTGAGAATTTTCTCGTAACTGAGTTCTTTTTTCAGACCTTGAACTGTTGTCAAGCTTTTTCTACCATTTCTTTGTTGTATGCGGATATGAACATACTCTTTAACACCAGCACCACCACCTGAATCTTGGTCAACGTCAGAAAATGGGTCAAAAGCAGATGGGATCTGAACTTCTATATCAACCATGAACTTTGTTTGAATTGTAATTGTATGCTGATTCACAAACAGAAAGAACAAACATCAGTTTTGAAATCAAGAATGAATCTGAAATAGATGATCGTTTTAATCGTGTTAATAGTCACTGTCATGATGTTAAATTCATAAGATAATCTTCAAAGATCAATAAATTAAGAAAATTTCATGTTCTAGTTAAGGGGAAATTTACATCAACATATTAACATACGAACAAAAAAAAAAAATTAAACAAAATATCAAACTTGTATGGATGATTCAAATCATAACCTCCAAAGTTAAATAGATTTAAAATTTGTTCCATACTTCCATGTTTAACAAACAGATCGGAATATTTTGTTCAGGGAAATTTTTGCATCAATAAATATACATAAAAACAACATCAGTTTCTAAATCAAATTTGGAAAGATGAACGTATCAGTCATATTAGCTTCTTTATGACGTTAATTCAATCAATAACCTCCACAATTTTATAAATTTCATGAATTTCAATGTTCTATAAACGGATAATCATATTTAATCAAGAAATTTACCCAACCTACGCACAAATTACCTCGGACCCCCAGCTAGAACAGATCAAGGATAGTTGCGAATCGATGATCAAGAGGAAGATCAACGTCAATTCATGATTCCGATCAATAAACTTTTAACTACGCTAGGTTCATATACGATCAAAGCAACAACAACATATAAACAAATCAACAAGCTCATGCAATTGATCACAGAATTCAATCAAAGCAAAACAGATTGACAGATCATCTGTGATTCTAATTAATTGCAAGCAAAATCAATCAAAACTGATGATAAGAACTTACCGAAGAACTCCGATTGATCACACGAACAGTTAAGGAAGAAGGGAGTATTTATGTCGATGACTTGAGATGAGGGTTAGGGTTTATATAGAGAGGGAACCGGGTAATTTCTAAGGCGGTGGGTGTGTAGGGTTCGGGTCGGGTTATACGTGTGACGACAGCTCACATGCCGTGTCAGTTCAGATAATCTTTGTGAACATATAGTATTGTTTAATGAATTGTATTATTGAAGATACATAGTATATAGTATATAGTATATACCCATATTATTAAGTTTATTAACTCTTTAAGATTATGTTGACATAATAAACATCTTATATAGTATATATCATGTACACTAATATACTATGTCATCTAACATCTCTTAGAGGGCAGGGAGTTGTCAAATCATTTTTTCATATTTTTCTACTTTTCTCCACTTTTCTGTTATTTTACAAAGTGTCGTTCCACTTTTTCTCACTTTATCATTTCCCTCTTTTCCCCTTCGTTTTCTTCTCCCCACATTAGGTGAACCCCGGCTTTCTCTTTGCCTCACCCCGAGCCATTACCGGGGGCGTTATGTTCCCGACTGGTCCCGGCCATTTCCAAACTCACATCGGAACCAATCCTGCAAGCACTTATAACCACGACTGGATTATTGGTCAAAGGGCACAACATAGGGTCTTGCTATTGTGATTGGACCGTTATAAGCTACAAAACACTTATTCGTATGATCATGATATGAAAGAACATAAATAGACTGAGAGAGGGATGTTAAATTTATGTTCTTTTTTTAACAACAAAAAATTTTAGTTATCGGAGCTAGCAAGATTTTAAAACCCTGTAAAAAAAGACACCAATACAATACAATGTAAAAAAGACCCCGTTCTTTTGTATCTTACATAAAAAAAGATCCACGAGACTCAATCCGCACCATAACTCTTCCATTGGTTTCTAATCCATAGAAAGCTTAAGGGTTTGATATCCTCCTAAACCTTCTCCTTCGAAACTTAGGTTTGTCGAAAATTAGCTTCATTAATTCCTTGTAGGTTGTCTTTATATTAACAAGAGTTTAAAGTGTAGGTTGTGATAAAATGTAGTTATTATAAAAACTTAGAACTTTTATTTTGATAATATGCATTTAATTTGGTGAATGTATCCCATTTGCTTTTTCAAAAGTTGCCCGAATTATGCTTTTACATTAAATCAACACCCACCAAAATGGCATCTAGCCTTGCGTTGGTTGTCTTCAAATTCCCTTAATATTCCTTATCCGTTTACAAAAGGTAAAGTAAAATCATGTATGATGTATCTTTTTTGGTAAAGAATAGGTTACGTGGGTAACAAGACAAAGAACTCATTTTTTTTTTTGTCTTAAATCAATTAAATTTTATGATCTTACCTTATAAGAAACTATATAAAACTATCAAAATCACTTAAAATACAACCCTAAACTTCACACCTTACAAGGGGCAGTTTTGGCGTTTTAACCGATGGTGTCATTCCGTCTAAGAATGAGGAGCGTACAATGGGAAAAATGACGTAAATATAATTCAAAATCTATATATTCTTGTTTGGGGTTCTCAGTTCTCACTCTCTCGGTGTCTATCTTATTGAGTTATTGCCACCAAGTTAGAGCTTTATTAATGAAAGTGATTTATGATGATAAAAAAATATGTATCCTTTTCTTACGTTAAACATGTAAATAGTTTAATATATTCATTTATTATTAATAATATGACTTGTTTTTGGTCTCGTTGTATTAAATTATTCTAATGTTATAACTAAAAGAAGATTTATTATATTAATTAGCAATCTAATAAGTCAAGTCTGTCAAATCGTACTACAAGCATAGGATTTGGGATGGTTTGTGGTAACAATCATAAACAATGTATCGGTTAATAGTAGGAAAACTATGATTGTGTGATCTTTATAAAAATAACTGTTGAACCAGTTGTGATTTCGTTGCAACAACGAAGATCAAGCGCACTGAGGTTCGGTGGAGTTTGTAAGGGAAGTATTCTTGAACGACCAAACAAGTAGACTGGGTCAAAACTCTAAATGAATGAAGGTGTTGCTTGCAATCTCACTATTAATGCCCTGTGACGTTCTCATAATTTTCCAAGTTATTTGTTAATTTATTTAATTATCGGTAATAATATACAACACTTAGAATATTAACATACCCCGTTTGCGGTGCGCGCATATAATGTATACATGTGTGGGCTCTGAAGGGGCAAAAGTATAATTGCACTAATTTTAACGCTATTTTTTTTAATTTTTGTGAAAATAACGTTAAAAGCGTTGAGTTAATCAGGCATCAAGAGTTGTGAGTCTCATTAGAAGCAAACTCTCTATTCTTATGGGGTAGAGGTAAGGCTGCCTATATCACACTCTCCTCAGACCCTACCTTTAAGTTTTAATAAGGTTTTTAAAACAAATTTCATCCACTACATTTTGTTTAAATTTCTTATTATTTCATGTTTTAGTTTTCTTCTGTTCTAATTATACTTTGTTAAATGTAAAAATGTTTTATCGTTCTATGTAATAGAAAATATTCCACTTACACAGTTTTTTTCATATCATATAAAATTTTTTGTAAACATTATAAAATTATGTATTTTCCATCATACAATTATGTGTCATAGACGAGTTTGTAACCTAGTAACAAACTCAACTAAAACAAGGTCCATTATGCAATCGAATTGGGTAGTTGATATAGGTCCTCAAAACAAATTTTGTTGCCAATATTTAGACTTATAGCTAGTGTTAGTTCAAATAACTTGATCGTAAAAATCTCCGAAATACGGTCATTCAGTTTTGACTCGGATGTAGACGAGGCAACCTGCTCGATTTGGTTTTTTAAACGAACTGAACACAAGCAAAGGTAAGCTCACTCATTGCTCACTTGCTTTGGACGGATTATTTTTAAAATATTTCATATACACACAAACACACACTTGTATACACATGCACAATAATAACACACACGTGAGACATCCATTATTATTTTATAAACATAACATATCCATTACTTCTTAATCCATTAACTAGCCCACTATATCTTTTAGACCTAGTTTATCATACGGTTAGATGTAATTTGGTAAACCTAATTTTGTTAAATTGTTTGATGTAAGTTGAAACCGTGAAATGAATGACACTTCAAAGTTTAAGAATGGTTTGGTTTTAAACCGAGCCGCTTGGCTATATACTTACTTAGAGGAGTTCAAAAAAACCGGTTTCAGAACCGGAACCGGCGGTTTCAACCCGAATCGAAACGGCTGTTCCACACCGGTTCCGAAACCTAACCATAACCGGAACTGGAATCGGGAAAACCGGTTAGGAACCGGTCAAAATCGACCAAAAACCGTTCAAAACCAACTAAATAACCGGTTCCTCGCTACCCGGTTTTGACTTTCGTTGACCGGAACCGAAACCCGTTCGGAACCGGTTCCTAAAAAAAAGCCGAAATTAGCACCTCTAAACCTACTCAACCAGAACGGCCCATGAATAAGAAATCATGCTTTCTTACGCTACAAGTTGGCCCAATAAGTCATCCGCACGAAACGTCGGCGTATTATACACTCCCTTTCTATTTGCCCTAATCAAGAACAAACTAGAGGCATGAATACTCTTGATTTCTCTCAAAATTTCCTGTATCAGACGTTTTTGGTATAATTTTTCTATATATTTTCGAATCTGATCGTCAAAATAATTAATATTTTTTGCCCAATTTGATGTATATGATCAAAACCCTAATTCGATCTGATTATCGGTTGCTGTTTTGCAGTGGGTTGCATAGTCTTGATCGCCATGGCCAAAAGCTCATTCAAACTGGAACACCCTCTTGGTACTTTCTCACTCCGTGTTACTTTTCATCTGAATCTGAAATCGTATTTGCGTTTGTTTTAAGTTATCATAATTCAGAAATTTTATATAATTTTAGTTGGTTTTATGATCATTGCGTTTAATTCAGTTACAACGGTTTTGGTTACTTGGATTCTTGTTTATTCAATTGTAGCTTATCATGTGATGGATTTTGATCATTTACTTCATCAGGGTTTTCCAGTTTTGACTTTTGACGCATGAAGATTAAGAAAACTATACTTGTTAGCTGTGTTATTTTGTACATTTGAGCTTATGTGTTCTAAATCTGAAATATTTAGATGTGTTTAGGGTTACTTTTTAAAGTTCAGTGTCTGATTTCTATGATTTAAACTGAATGAAACATGTGTTAAACAAACGAACGAACATAAACACATCAACACAAATTTTCTTGTTTATGTTTAATCTTTAAGGAAATAATTCTTTTATATTTGTTTACATTGTTTGTTCACACACACAGTGGCGGATCCAGGTTTTTTTTCACTGGGTTCACGTTTTTGGATGCTCCAATACATAGAACTGAAAACAATAATTTTACGGTTCGGGTCGG
>WOUH02000041.1:7641637-7665397 GCA_009936405.2 Stevia rebaudiana | reverse complement strand
TTATGTTTTTGTATATGAAATTTAGTTTTGTTCTCTTTCTTTATCTTGACCCGACCCGATTCGACCTAACCAGCCCGGATAGAAATTGAAAAAATTGTTATATAACAATACTCAAACAACCCTAAAAAACTTCGACCCACATGAAAAATTTTTCTGGATTCATCACTTCATAGCACTAACTTATATGGATATACCGTATACTCCTCTAAGGGTATGCTGTTAACAGGTGAATTAGAGAGATGTGAATACTAAGTTATTGTCACGTGACAGATGCATCAGTAACACAAAAATCACACGTGAAAGTGTATACTCATGTGAGTGTGAGCGTGAGGTTTGTAAGCTTTAAATTGTAAAACAATTTAAATAAATAATAAAATAGGGAAAATCTCACATGAGATTGGTATACCCACTTTCTCAATCTCCACAAACTCACACATGTGAAGAATTCTCACGTAAGAGTATTCACGGGAGATTTCACATGAGAGAAGGGGCGGTGTTTCACGGATTTGTGAAACATTTTCACATGAGACTTTCACGTATCACGTATGCATACCACTCCCCATAATGTGAAAGTTTTGTATGAGTGAGGTGGATTTGACATTTTACTCATTTTATTTTCAGTTGTCTTTCACAACCCCGTGTATATCATGTGCCCTAATGTGAAGGAAGGGGTTTAAAGTCGATAGTGAAATTTGGCGCATCAGTTGTAGGGGTTTGCCACTGGATATTACTAAAGATCTTATTTAACAGACTTTACCCTTCAATTTCTAATGTTTCAGTTTGATCATATACCATATATATATGTTGTAACCTATAACTATATATAATTTAATTTTCTTCAACAAATGCCGTTCGTTAATTTATTTTTTATTAAACAGAATTGTGGCTGTGTTTTTTTCTTGACATCGTTGTATACATTTTGTTAAAAACGAAATTATGTTTAAAATACGATATTTTTTTGGGTACCTTAAGTTATATCAACTAACCGTAGCCTCCTGCTATTGTGAAGAATAATAACGTTACCGGCTATATACATTTACCGTTTTTAATTATTTGAAAGTATAAATTTTATTCCATAATCTTATATTTAACCATGTACGTATCTCTTCCAACACTTTTTGGGTAGTCTTTCACTTGAACGTAAGCCAAACTAGTTTTTTTTTTTTTTTTTTTTGTTTTATGGAAATATACAATTTTCTAGAATAACCGAAATTGAATAAAGTCCCTACTCCCTATCTTAATTAAGAAGGGGCATTATTCCGTACAAATTGGGTTTTATGCTAAGGATTGGTTTTAGATCTAATTATCCGATGACGTATCATGAACCTAGCATGGTCCATGCATATCAAACTGTAAAAACGGGCCACCATATCGGGTGGTTTTGAAATAAAACTATATATAACAAATGGGCCGCACATTCATGGTTTGTGAGTTGTGTTATATTTTAGTAATGTGTTATACAGCCCATTTAAATGCCCCTTGGGCCTTGAGGCTTGAAGTCCCAGACAAGGTGTGAAGAATGGGTTAACAAAGCGGTACAGTTTGGATTAGCAAAAGTCAAAAACCGATTTTATTTTTTAAACGGGTTCGGGTTGAAGCTGATTTTGCGATGGGTTTGAAGAATGGGTTTGACCAGTTTAAAAACAATTTGAAACCTGGTAGAAATCGGTCTAGGTTTGGTTTTAATCATATAGTTACAACATGATTTCAAATTGGCGGTTTGGATTGCACATACCAGTTAGGGAATCAATTTGGGCCGGTGTATGACCCTGTCTGGAAATCAGAACTTTTTTTTAAACCTCTACGGCTCTACCCTAAACTAGCCTTTCCTTTCCGAAGCTATTGCTAATTTGCTATTACCTCTGTAAGAATGATATACTGGAAGCAGCCTCTTTGTTCATACGGGGTAGAGGTAAGGTTGTTTATATTTCACCCACTTTAGGTGGGATATACTGAGTACGATGATGATGATGATGATGATCCGTACTACTAATATATTGCAATGAAACAAAGCAAATAATCACAACTAGGATAACCAATGCTATTTTCATACTTTACAAAAAGAATTGGATAAATGTTTTTTTCATTAGATAGCTTATGTGTTTTATATGATTATGATTTCCATTTTGCTCAAACTTATAGTTGATATCTGTATTAAAAAGGAAAACTGGATTTTAATAATTTAAACAATAACGTGTTAGGTCTCTAATTATTTCAACTCATGGACAAAAATGACCGTAAAATTAATAGTATATCAAACACATTTGGCCTCTAGTACGAATCGAAAAAAAAAAAAGATACAAATCCAAGGACAAAAAAGATACAACTCCAACGGAGACACTTTAAGGATTTACATTGGTGAGAAAGTTGTTCTAGTGTGTTTTGTTATCTGTGTTTTAATATTCGGGGTGTTGGTGTTGCTGTTACGACCACGTGGCATGTGTGTTAGGTAGTTATATACTTATATATTATCATAACAAATATTAAATAAACACTGTTGTACGATGTTATACACAAATATAACTAGACGATATCCATATGTTAACTAACACCCCTCTGAAGCACAATGAGCCTAACCTAATAATAACGCTATCTTAAATGGACTTTACCTAATTAGGCTTTTTAATGTTTGGCCGATATATGTAACAAAACAATATATTCATTTCGACATTAACAACTCCTGGAAGATGACAAAACAAAACATAAATTCTATCTGCCTCATATATTTTGGAATATATAAACAAAATAAATCAAGTCTTAGAATAAATTAGGCATTTAGAAAGCTCAATTTTATATTGAATTGAGTTATTAATTTGATTCAGATAGAAAACATAAAGATTTAGTTCTGGTGTCGGAAATCAATTTTTTTGGCGTTTTATATCACACGTGTATAGTTTTGGTTCCTGTGTAAGGTGATGAGCGTGAAGTAAACTGTAGTTTTAGATAGAGTGTTGTAACTTGTAATGATTGAACGAACCATTTAGTAATCTATAAAAATTTAGATATTATAAAGTTATATCCAAATCAATAAAATGACCATAACACGTCTATATAATAAATCTTAGACTAAAGGATATAAAAGTTATAGAACCGTTACTAAAATTCCTGTAAATGTTGAACCCACATAATTATGAATGCTTGATGGTTTTACTAAAAACATAAAAAATTACAAGATAAGAATATTTTCTTTTTAATACACGTTTCATATATTATATTACCAATAATTGAGACGATCTTTTTTCCCTTTTTCTTAAATTAATCGTGGCAATTTTTGTCATTTTAAAATATACAAACTAGTCGCTAGATTATTCAAGTAGGTGCTAGAATTTAAATATTGACCAATTCGAATTTAAAGAGCCAACAATGAATAGTTAGGATATTGATGTCTTCGTCAGTTTCGTGCACGACACTTGAGAACAAATACCTGCCAATTCTCCCCACCTCCAATCTTTAAGTTTGGAAAAAAAAAAAAAAACAATGCTATACAAACATGCCACATTAGCTACATCATTAATTAACACCCGACGTACAAATGTGTAAATTGATGTGATATACAAGTTTTACACACTAAACATTTATTTTACAATAAACCATTATCGGCTATTGAGATAAACACTGTATATTTACACGTGATTGCCCGGGCTAAACGTTCGTTTACAGTGAATGTAAAGTCTAAACACATGTTCATATTGCATTGCTCAACCTAAGCAGACGTGAACAACTCATGTGACATGCGAGCGGTTGTGCGTGCTACATACACCCCTTTAACAGCAGGTGATGTGCGTTTAGCACAGATTGTTAAACTACGTCTTTGATTTTGTCGTGTTGAAAGTACAAATTAAAGTTAATCACTTGGACATATATCATTATTCACTTCTTTGTTATAAAAGAAATCCATCAAAAAATATAAGTTTGGTCATATGTTTTAATTATGCTAGATTACCTAGGGATGACAATGGGTCGGGTTTAGGTTAACCCAACCCCATACCTGATTAGAAAACCCTATCCCAAAACCAGCCCAAAACTGGTCGGGTTTCTATCGGGTATTTACCAATCGGGTTTACCCATGGGTTTCGGGTATAACCATTAAGTTACCAAAAACACTCGTTGGGTATACTAGGCTCAAACCCATCGGGTATTTATCGGGTAATTATTAATCAAAATATACTTGTTCCAACAAAATATGCTTAAATTTTAACAAATAAACACTTACACTTGCGTTCGAGTTTCTTAAAATATTGAAACAAAGAAAAAAACATACTAAATATACTTTATTCTCATATGAAATATAGGTATATAAAAAGTAATTATACAAAACCTAATTTATATTAGGTATATAATTGGGTAAACGGGTATATATAATCGGGTAATCGGTCTGGGTAAACTGGTATATATAATCGGGTAATTGGGGCAGGTAAACGGGTATATTACCAAATGCCATACCCGTCCAATACCCACGTAAAATTTTAAAATTAATCTCATACTCGGCCCAAACCCATCGAGTTTTGGGTATACCCGTCCCATATGTTGCGGGTTTCGGGTATACCCGTCGGACTAAGGGTTTTTTGCCATCCCTATAGATTACAGACACATTTCTATTATGCGGGATCATATATAATATCTATATATATATATATAATTTTATATTGTTTACAAAAAACTTACGTCTTGTGTACAAAAATTTACATGATTGTATTAAATTTTAAATATTTTTATTTGAAAAAATCTTTTTATCTTAGCTTATATTCTAAAAATTCTTTGAACTATGCCCTAATACCAATTAAAGACACGTGAACGATAAAAAATAAGAACACTAACTTATAGATGAACTCACATATTATTAGAGTTACATGGCCTTGCTCGTATCACCAACTATTAATCAGAAATTAAACCCAATAAAATTTATCTAGTATCCTTAAAAGAAAATTGATAGAATCTAAAGCCTAAAAGTGATTAAAAAAAGAACCTTTTTTTAAATCACAAATTAATAAACATTTTTTACAACAAAACACTTTTTGAGTTAAATAAGTATCCCCAAACACCCCTAAATTGCAATCTGCATTCCGGGAACTCCGAACCCTTAAAAAACTAAATTTGACACTCATTGAATAAATTAACGTTCTTTTGGATACCGTATGAGATCTAGATGTATGGATAACTTAAATCAATCGGTGACGGTATGGCCGAATGGATTACTGACGCCGTCGACAAAGACAAATATTCCCTTCATATTATTAGCTTCACCACATCCAAATACCGTTTCGGATGCATCCAAACACCACCGTCTATCGGTTAGATTGCTAAAGTTTAAACTACTTATAGTTAATTAAGTTGTTCAGCCGCTAAATCTCATGGTAGCATAGTGGCATTGGTAAATTTAATCATAAAAGTGGTGTAATCAATTCAAATCATTGTAAATACATAATTAGATGAAATTATTTAAGAGGGATGTTAAAAGAAGATAAATTAATAGTATCGAATTATTGTTAAAAGAAGTTAAAGCTACTAAGACCATTTGCAGTCACATTTGTGTCCGTGTGGTTCGATGGACCTAAGTTCATGAGATAATGTTCGGTTCACCAAACACATTTACCATTACATTTGTGTATCACAAATTACGTATCTTATCTCTAATTAAGCTAAAAGAAATGTCATCAAGTTTCAAGAAACTTTCTACTGATAAACCGGTATACGTTGATTACAATCAAATGGTTGTGTTTGAAATCCGTAAGATGTTGGATGTGTTTTTGTTTTGGAAAATGCGAGTGTTATTACTAAAAAACTGAAAATAAATAAATAATACAATCAAAGTAGAGCAATGATTGTAAATTTAAGAGAGATACTATAGTCGGAATGAGATTTTTTTGTTTTTTTTCTTTTTTGAATAGTAAAGGATCTCGCGTGCTAGCTAACGAGAACCGGGCGATGTAGCCAATTAGGTCGATTCCTTGATCTTCGTGAGACCGCACCCTCATATAAGCGGAAACCAGATGAAATTCGTAAACCATCTTTCCTTCTTAGGTTTGAACTGGTGATCTTAATCCGATCAGATGGCACCATAAGCCAAGAGGATTTTGGAGTTGAGTGGCCTTCACCTGGTGAAGGCGTTAGCCAATTAAGTCACTTATAAACGCATTACACATGCCTATTTTGAATATGAAAACTCAAAGCTGTCCAATATTATGGTTTAATGACAACGACTGACCAACTTCGTATACACCAGTAGTCTCACAACAATTATTTGTAAACTTTAAGTGTATTTAACTCTAGATATTGAACTTATTTTGAATGGGGTATACCTTGGTTGTATACAGATCATGTAAAGTGAAATCAGCAAATTAATTTGATCATTCAATTCACGTGTACCTTAATTACCAATTTAATATACCATTAAACCAAGGAAACGATTTTCGCTCTCCACCACTCTTTCACTCTTGTCATTTTTAATTTATAAAAACAAATAATACAATTGCATTTTCCTTTTATTTTCAAAATGCAATTAATAATATCAAATCAAATGATTGTGTTAGAGTATAAAGGAGCAATATTGTGTTGCTTGAAAAAGATGATTATGATGATAAAATTGCCTACTCAATTGACATAGGTTTATTAGTGAAGAAACAAAACAAACAAATAAACGTAACCAATAAAATTTCACTAAACAATAGAATGTTAGTTATTATTGAAGAAGCAATCTAAAATATACATGATATGTTAAGGCCCAACACTAGAATATGCACGGTGTAGAAAGTGAGGATCTAAACATGAGACATTATGGCTATGTTGGATGCGCATCACAAGCTTGCAATCATTCGCGTTTAGCTTTTAGAATAACCCGCTGACAAACGAGTCTGTAACATGTTTATTCATCTCACAAAGTGTTTATCCGTGTATTTGTTTGGATTACGTTCAAAGTGAAAATTAACAATAATTAATATCGTTCCGAATACACATTCCACCGTATTTCTGATATTAGTTCCACAATAATTATTAAGATCTAAACTTGGGACATTGTGTGGCGCGTTAAACTACTTAAACTGCAAAATCTTCTATAAAAAACTCTTCTAATTCTGTAACGATTTTATAGAGAAAGTGTAACACTTTACTTGAGCTTTAAACTTTGAAATGAGTTAGTGGGTCAAAGTTCCTTGTTGGGCACTTGGGCCTAGAGGCGCGCAAACTGTTTTAACCTTTTTTGCAAAAATCGACAGGTTAATCGGTTAAGGGTTTCTTAAACGTTTTTTAAAACCGTTTTGATAATTGGTTTTAAAAAATCAAAAACTCAGACCGATACGGTAATCAAACCAGTTAACCACTCTAATATTAATTTTTTATTACTATACCGGTTAACCGGTAAAAAACTAAAAATAGATTTCAAAACTAGTTTTCTCAAAGTCCAAACCAATCCTAAACCGATCCCAAACCATAACATTCTGAAAAAACCTGTCTAAAAAGGAGAATACTCTATAGTTTGAATAAATTGAATTTCTCATACCTAAATCTAAGCGACATTAGAAACATGTCAATAAAACATCATATTCAGAAGAATTGAGTCCATACACGCACTCTCGCGCACGTTAGCCATTTCCACCCAACCAGGCTATTGCCGGTCATCATCAAAACTTAATATTACAGCAACCTCTAATAGACGGTTTACAAGCAATTAACGACTTAAATTTCTTCTTATCACCTTCCATCATGTATCTATAAACGCACATTTTAAGGTATTCTATGTCTGCCTACATCTCTCAAAGAATCTTAAACTTTTCTCCGTTATTATCCCCTGATTCTTTCCTAATTTACATTTATGCCATTCTAGGTTATGGTACATGTCACTGACCGCAAACTTACCGGCTTCCCCCGCCACCGTTTCTTCCGCTACCGCCGTCTCCGGTGACCGGAATTTACAGTTCAAGAGTTGAGTGTAAACAGTAATACAAGTATACGTGTTGAACAAATATTATTCGATGTCGATGAAGAAAACCAGCCCGAAAGGACCGGTGAAGGACAAGAAGGGACGGTTATCGGAGAAATCTATGTCGTTTAACGGCCGTGTGTCTGAAGATACGGTGGAGAAGCTGACGAGGCCGAGGACGGTGCCGGAGTTGTTTTCCGGTCGGAGTGCCGGTGTGACGGAGCCGATGATGCTACCGAAACTGACGAAGTTGTTGCTTAATGTGACGATACAGAGAAGCTTAGGTCCCGTTCATGTCTTGATATCGCCGGAATCCACCGTCGGTGACCTTATCGCCGCCGCTCTCCGGCAGTACTCCAAGGAAGGCAGACGGCCGGTGTTTCCGTCGTTAAATCCTTCTGGTTACGACCTCCATTATTCTCAATTTAGTTTAGAAAGTAAGTCAAATCTTTATCTCCAGATTCCAATCACTTCTATGATGGTGATTTTAGTTTGACGGAATTTGTTACTGATACTTTACGAAACGTTAATCGGCAGGTTTATCTCCAGACGCAAAGTTGAACGAATTAGGTTCACGAAATTTCTTCCTGTGTCCAAAGCAATCGTCAACGTCCGCCGCTAACGGCGGTGGTGATGGTGAAACCGGCGGTGGTTACGGTGGGATGACTGCATCACCGTCTACCTGCTCGAAAGAAGCGGAGAAGGTGACGAAAGGTGGAGCTGTTTGGTTCAGATTCATGGAGTTCATGCTCTGAGATTTGATCCGATTGATTTCTACAGTATTTGTAGATTTGATTAATTCGTATTCAGAAATTGTGATTTTTCAATCTGGTGATGTTTGTACCACCCTTCTATTTCAGACTTTGATCGAATAAAATTGATTAATGATAAGATTAGATTAGATTAGGTTTGAAATTGTTTGTACAGTGGTGGATTATCATTATTCATTAGCTTGTATGTGTATAAATTATAAATTGTAAATATTAGCTTAAGACACATTACTGGACATGGTCCATGGGTTGACCCGATCTTTGAGGTACCATAAAACTCGTTGTCACTTGATCTTAACAGAAGTCGGTATGGTTCTGACATACATCTTTTTGGTAACTCAGTTGCACATACACAATCTTGAGGTTCTACTATGAACCGTTATTTAAGTAGAATATTCAAAGGTAGTTCTAAATCTTAAATAAAATCTATCGTTAATCTAATATTTGAATATAGTTCTATTCAGGATTTTCGGATGGATGTTAGCCTGTTCGGTGGTATGAAACCGGAAACCGGTTGTAAGATCAATTTTAGATAAATTAATAATATGATCTGACTTAGTCAGAAGCTGACCCAGTTAGATGTTCTGACTGAGTCTGCATCTGACTAAAACTTGGCTGTTTGATTCTGTATCTGGCTGACTCTGCTTAATGATACAAATAACCATAAATTGTGTTTTGTATTCAATAAAAATAGCCAAATTTTCAACAAAAACTTGCTTCCCTTGTCCCACAAGTCAGCAATTATCTATTTGGGCCATTTAAACCATATGTTATTTACATAATAAAGTAATTGTTAGTACTTAATATGTTGGGCTATGTATTTGCGAAAGCCCAAAAGTCCGACATCTGGTTCGCCTCATCAAAACCCTAACATGTGTTTTTCCTCTCATTTCCATCTTTCGACAAAAACCCTAGCCATTCTGCAACGATGCCGCCAAAGTTTGATCCGTCACAGGTAGTCGACGTTTACGTCCATGTGACAGGCGGTGAGGTCGGAGGTAGTCGACGTTTGCTCAGTCTCGATCGATGCAGCCCACCCACGAGTGTTTTTTTTTGCTCCCGATCTCATCGAACAGCAGCAGCATCTTCGAACAGCAGCAGCAGCGACGTCGAAAGCCATCTTCGAACAGCAGCACCATCTTCGAACAGCAGCCCATCTTCGGTCAGCTGGGTCAGCGACGTCGAAAGCCAGGTCCCGGTCAGCCAAAATCCAAGGGTTCAGTCAGATGAGGTTCTCGGTGACCGCTGACCGAGTCCGTGGGTCAGCCCAAATCAAACGGGGCCTTAGTAAACAAAATTGAAAATATCCAACCAAAACCAATTATTAGTATTTAATCCCATTAGATAATTTATTATAAGGAATACGCAAGAAACAAACAAAAAAACAGATCCACAACAAATTACATTTGGTAATTTTCTCAAAATTGTTTAGTAAAGAAATAAAAAGGATTTAAACTCACGACCATTAAGTTACATAAATCAAAACAAGATCACAATCAACATTAACTTACATTCGTACTTCAATGCCTTTTTTCAATAGATGGTCTTTAACCGACTGAATCGGTACCTGAATAAAAACAAGCGATAATATTTAAATTAAATTAAATACATAATAGTTTAAACAACTAATCATGTTTATTTAAGAATTAAAATACCTCTTTCCTGTGAAAAATTCCAGCAGCAAGAGCTGCAGAAGCATTTGTTTGTGAAAAAACATCAGAAAAATGTTCAGGTTTTCCAGCACCACTACTTGCAATTACTGGAATACTAACAGCATCAGAAATCAATTTTATCAGATCAATATCAAATCCATTTCCTTGACCTAAAAAGTCAACCAAAGAAAAAAAGAAACTAAAATGTAAGTAATGAATTTTTTAAAATTTTTGTTAAGAACTAAAAGATTTAATTTTTACCATCACAGTCTATACAGTTTAGTAATATTTCTCCAGCTCCTAATTCTTCAACAGCTTTCGCAAGCTCATAAGCTCCTATTGGTCGACCCTCTCTTCCACCATTAACCTGTTTTAAATTCAATAAAATAAAAATTAAATAGTTCTCAAAGAACATTTTCCACAATATTTACGTTTAGATATATATTAAAAAAAATAAAGAGTAACTTGTCATTTTGGCCGCTGATTATATTTCATAATTGCCACTTTGATCCTTGAGTCAATTTTCTTGTCATTTTGGACCTTGGTTTTGTAATTTGGTGCTAATTTCGTCGCTAGTTTTGAAATTTGAAGCCATTTTGGTACCTTGTTTTGTAATTTGATGTCATTTTGGTCCCTGTTAATATTTCCATATTTATCACATCTAGTGTGAAGAAAGGATGAAATTGACATCAAATTACAAAACTAGGGACGAAAATGGCAAAAAAAAAATACTTAGGGATCAAAGTGGCAAATATGAAATATAACCAGTGACCAAAATGGCAATTTACTCAAAAATAAATTTAAAAACAAATGTTCTAATTGAACAGTCCAAGTGTACAGTTGAGCAAGAATCTGATAAAGTTATTTTTTTTTTATTGCCATGTCAGCAAGTTTCTTTAAACACATGGAGTGCCAAGTCAGCAAATTTGTTTAAGAGGTATCAGATAATTGAATGAATTAAACTAGAACAGTTGTATAAACTTCAGTGACTAAAATGACACCAAGAATTATATAACTACTAAAATGAAAATATTAAAATGCATTGCTATTTTATGACAAAATGAAAAAAATATATATATATATATCCAAAAAAGGAACATTATCATTTTATAAAAAATTCCGGAAACAAAATGTGAATGAAGGAAAACTTACGGTGCATTGATACCAAGCATACTCTTCACCATTTGGTCCTAACAGAAACAATCAGGATTTAAATTAACAAAACCAAATAATATAAATATATAATAATATAAAGATAATATAAATCAACTTACCCAAGTTTCTTAGTTTAACGGATTTGAATCCAATCTCATAAGGACTGGTTAAATATTGTCTACAAGGGTCGATGCTTACAACCACCGCCTGCAAAATCAATATCAATTTAAATATATGTGGATTTTATATGAGTGATTTTGTGACTACATAACATTCAAGAAAAATAGAATGCGAGAAATGAAAATTAAAAAAAAAAAACCTGATTTCCATAGACTCTAGAAATTTGTTCTAAGCTGCTTTTTCCGGTTTTTACCTGTAAAAATTAAAAAATAATAACTACACCAAAAAAAATATGATTATGAATTATGAATTTTGAGTTATGGATTTATTAAATAAGAATTAGTTTCCTACTCCTGTTCTTAAATACTCTTCTGCAGCATAAACAGCATCACTTCCAATAGATATCTTATCTGCACCATTTCTGAAATATTCTGAAGCAACTTCTAAACTAGAATAATACCTATGAACATAATAACATTTGTTAAAATTAATGTATCACAAAAACATACACATAAAATGTGATAATAATAATAATAATTATTACCTGCCATTTGCATCAGTGAAATCTCGAATACCACCGCCAACAGTCAGAGGTACAAAAACATTCTCCGATGTGTACCTCAGAATCTATCCAACAAAATACAAAAAGTATTACAAAAAATCATGCATACAACTTTTTTTTAATTAAATTTTATTGTAATATTAGTATAATACGGTTTTTGTAAGCATTAGTAGCGCATCATATATTTGATCATACCTGCAACATTGGCAAGTCGCCCAAAGGGAAATCACGAAAACCGGTGATATTTAAAAAGCTAACCTGCATAAATAGGTGATATTATAATTTAGAACCCACATAAAATAAAATTAATATGTAAAAAAAATTAGTACCTCATCAGCCCCGTCTAGATAATACTGTCCAGCAAGTTCAACTGGCTTACCCAAGTTCCTCACCTGTAAAACATAAACGTGTTAAATATATTATTTTATATAGCTTTGTTTACAAAAACATAAATTCGTAGAGTGAACACTATATCTTAAAAATTTTAATATTTATAAGACAATATTTTTAAGATACCTCATTATCTTTTTTCTGTTCTCTCACATCATATTGATCGCCTTTTGTAACAACAAGATCGCCATTATCATTTGTTCTCACATCTAAACAAGCAATTACCTGTAATTATTTAAATCTCAGTTAATACAATACTACAATATTTAATCCAAGAATGATAATAATCTAGATGAAGTATCAAACATTTTTTAAATATCCAAATTTAAAGTTTTGGTTAATAAACACGACAACTCACCCTCTTTGCAAGCTTCTTAGCCTTCCCTTCAAATGACTTCTGTCTTCACATTACAGTGTTAGGTTCTGTTATAAATAAAATACAAATAATTATATAAAAAAGGCTGAAATTTAAAGGCTACCTTAGCTATGGAAGAATTTGGTAACAAAAACTTTCGCAATATTGAAAGGCCAACATCTGAAACAAGATTTAGCATGCAAAACAATATTATAGAATAATAATCCAAAATTCTTAAAAAAATAAGATTATTAGATTATATAATACTTGCCTCCACTTTTCTCTGGGTGAAATTGAACCGCGTGTACATTTCCCCTTCTAATAGATGATATGAAATCAATACCATAATTGCATGTGGATGAAACCCATTCTTCATTTTCTTTAGACTATATATAATGAAAACAAGGTCAAAAGTCAAAACTTTCATTAAACGATCGGTAAAATGAAGATTTATAGGATAAAAAGAGGAAACATACTGGAACAGCTCGGTAAGAATGAACAAAATAAACATGTCGGTTTGTAATTTCATCCAAAATAACTGAATCTTTTTTAATTTTCAAAGCATTCCAACCAATATGAGGCACTCTGCAACCGTCAGAAGAATCAAAACGTCCAACCACACCAGGAATCAAACCAAGACCCTTAACTGAAACAATAGTTGATCAATTCAGTTACAATCAGTGGAAATAATTATCACAATAGTCGGTTCGTTAATATAACATAGGTTTATATCAGTTTAACACATCATACTTTTCATATTTTATCACTTTTAAGTCCTTTAACCTTTTTTTATAGCGAAGAAGTTTCTCAACTCATATAAATTTTATTCAAACATGGATCTTTTGACCTGCAACTGGTCAAACTGTAAACAACATTGTCGTAACTCGTAACATCCAATTTTGACCAAAAAACGCTAGCTTATAAAAAGTAAATTTACATAATGGAAAGCCTTATCACCGAATTATAAAGAAAAGTTTTAATAGTGTTAAACTGTTACGGGTATAAAATTTGACCAATAGCATGTTCCACTTTCATGAATGAAAATTGTTTAGATGTGCTAACCAAAGATCTGTATCTATAAATTACAAACATGTAATTATAAACAAACATGTAATTATAAAATTATTCTAAATAGAAAACTATTAAGTACCCACCGGGCCCGTTTTCTTCACTTGACTCGAATAATAGCTGCAAACCAAGACAAATGCCTAAAAATGGGCGATCATTCTCGATGTAAGCCCGCAGAGCTTCAGCCATCCTGAAACAATGATTTGAATGAATATTAAAATGAATTTGTTTTATTTTAGGAAAACATTATATATGTATTGTGCAAGAAAACGTATCTATTGGATTACAAATATGTAAGTTACCCGTTCTTGTTTAAAACATCCATCATTGCAGCAAAAGCTCCAACTCCAGGAACTATAAGGCGTTTTGCATTCAAAATGTCCTCTGGTGATTGAACCTAGAGAAGGGATATTAAAGATAGTAAAATTAATGCACTAAAAATAAAAAAACTACAAAGCAAGATTGCATTTTACAATAATTGTAACAATTTTCCTAATCCCTAAAGCACTGGTACTAGTCATTAAACGTATAGATTGGCAGATTGATTACTCACACTATGTAATTATGTATTTGATGCATTTATTATAAAATTGCAAATATCAAACCTAATGGATATATAAGATTTTGTACTTTTTGTCTCAATATGCAGTAGAAAGATTCGAGATTGTTAAAACTCTATTTGAGGTTCTTAACTGTCACATATTTAGCAGCGTTTAACTTTAATGATAACAATACTGCCTACGTTAATGTCATTACTGATCGCCGGATTAAAAGAGTAATTTCAACCAATTATATAAATTTCAACCCAATGCCTACAAACATCAAACATGTACTCTATATAACTTTTTTTTTTTTCTGAAACTTGAAAGTTGGAATGTAAAATCACACAACATGTAAAATATGTGTCATGTTAATAAGAAATGCCATTGGCCCACTGCAGGAAACACAAAGTAACAGATAACTTACATCTATGATATCGAGACCAACATAACGAATTGCATTTCTAATACTTTGAACATTTCCAGCGCCATAATCAAGCAGAGTCACGGCTGCAAATTCAAGTAAGAAACGATAATTAACATCGAGCTTAACAGGATTCATGATTGAGAATTAATGAGCAAAAAATAACAAAATCGGTGAAAAAAATGAAATAAGCAGATATAACCAGAATCACCGCCTCCAACGGCGGATGCACGGACAGAAAACTTTGTAGAAGATTTGAAACTGATGCTTGTTCGGTGTAAATTCAGCGGCAACCTCCGGGAACCTATGGAAACTGCGGTAAATTGCGAAGAATTGAACGTCGCCGCTTCCATTTCCGCTACGAACGACAGTATCGCCGCCGCTGAATCTAGTGAAGAAGCTAAAGTGGACAGAACAGTAGAACACTAGCGTCGATTTCAAAGCTGGTGGGCCAAATAGTTTGTGAACCTAATCTAGGGTTTTAACTTTTACATAAGTAATTTGAGCTAACCATTTTTTATTTTATAATTTCGATTTATGTAAATATGTTTAAACAAAGCAACTTTAAAGATAAAATTCACACTAATATAAGGTATGTTACTGTGAATACTTAGGAAGAACTAAACCGGAACAACACGCTAAAGTATCGGGTTTGTCGGTGGTGTCCCCGTTTAAAGTTGTGGCATTGTTTGTGATGAAAGTTGAAGACAGTAGGAAGAATGAAGTTGCAGGATTGCTGGTGATATAGCACCGCATAAAGAACGCCCCCACCTTCAGTGATGTGGGACGACAAGATGACCGTACAAGGTGTTCTAATAGCACGGTTCAAAAATATATTGTTAATTAGAGAAAGATATAAAGTTGTTGGATTTACGTATCCTGGTTCAAAAAAATATTGTTGATAGAGAAAGATATAAAATTGTTGGATTTACGTATCATGGTTCAAACACTTGAATACTTGATATATGTGTTTATTACCTTCTTGCTATTGTTCACCTAAATTTATTATACATTACACGACATCTCAATCTATACAAGACCACTAAAAGAGGCATGGTTTTTGCTATTGCTAACGTTATTGAACGCACAACGTAGTTTAGGTTAAACTACACTATGGTGTTCATTGAATATTTTATAACTATTTATGTTATTTTATAATCTTTTTAAACTCTATTTCAAGCATGTGTCATAAAGTACTAGTTTAAAAATTAGTTCAATTAAAAAGGTTAAATTTTAAATGCACGTAAGTGTGCAACTTTGGCTTGAATTAATTTATTATTCTGATAAAGATTTGTCGGGTTATTTAGGCTTAAAACGGAGCTAAGATTTAATAAAATGGTTGTTATCCATTTAAAACTTGATTTTGTACTTTATTTATTGAACGTGTTCTAGTATTATCATATGTGTTCTTGAACAAGTAATTTTACGGTACTAATAAAACATGTCATAATTGTAGGCAACTAGACGAAGCTTGGTTACATTGGTTTTTATACTTAACATAGTAAGAGATTTTTTATTGTTCTGATTCAACCACATTTTTCTTTGTACTTTCACATTGAGGAAAAATCCTAATTATTAATTTTTTTTTATAGAAAAGGTCACCACTCACCAGCAAATGGTTAATGACTATTTGATTTGAATCCAACAATAAAACCAGATTTATAAGTTAAAACCAGCTTCACCAGTTCGGGTCAGGTCTATTATGGAATGCCTCAATCTGTTAAAAAAAAGACTGATGGGTCAAGTCGGGTCATAATTGATTTGAACCAAAACCGGTTTGAGGAACATTCCGGTTCGGTTCGGGTGGGGTTGGAAACCGTTTTTCATATGTCCATCGTAATCTGAAAACACCCTCATTTCCAAGTGTGCATTGGCGAGAATTCGGAAGAAGAATCGGAAAATGCAGTCCGCTGAGCAACTGGTACTCGACCTCAGCAGTCCCGATCTTCGCGAAAATGCGCTTCTTGAACTCTCAAAGGTATGCTTACGTATGCGTTTACGTTGTCGTTGATATATGATCCTTCCATTCAATCATTTTAGGTATCAACTCGATGATATAGAGTTGGATAATGTGATTTAACATTTCAGGAACGTGAAAACACATGATTGATACTTTGTGTTTGAATGTGTGTGTGGATTTGATCAATTGTGGTTTCAATTAGGTAAAATTGACGCCGAAATACCAAAAATATACGTGCTTTTTATCGAGACCGTTTGTGTTTATCTCTGATTAGAACTATTATCAGATATGTACTCATTTAATGGCATAATTAACTAGCTTTACTAACTCGCTAGTGATATGGTTGGGGTTCTTTTGGTAATATTGCTGCACATATTCAGGTATACCTGATTGATTTTATTGGTATTTGTTTCTTCACCAGAAAAGAGAACTGTTTCAAGATTTGGCTCCATTATTGTGGAACTCATTTGGCACCATTGCAGCTCTGTTACAGGTATGCTATATGTTATGTGCAGTGTAGACGTTAATGATTTGCAATTTACATTGTGTCTGTCACGCGATAGCTCTAAAATTGTGTCGTTTCTCTTAATATATAAGGCTCACCTTTATATGATTAAGTAGTTGTTCATGTCTATTTCTTAATCTCCAATGAAGAAACAATATATACAATATGATCTAAGACATTGCTGGACATAAATGAATGGTAGATAGGAAGAAGAATGTAATGCGATTGAACGTAAGTGTTATGTGATGGATTTATTGATATATGTCTGACCAAAATCTTATTAAAGTGGACATGGTTTTAAGCAACCACTTCCAGTTAGTTTGCCAATACAATATCTGTTTATGCAGAATCTTTCTGGTGAATTTTTCTATCTTAAGTGAGTATAAATTATAAAGTTATCTTTACTGAATTATATCTGTTTTTTATTTGTCTCTAAGTTAGTTTTAGTTATTCGTAGTTTCTTTATGTTGTTTCAGCTGTTGGTTTTTCTTTTGTATTTTGTTATCAACAAAAGCATATAGATTTATGGGATTTGTAGTTAGCTAAAGCTCTACTGCCATTGGCATGACACATGGATTCATTTCTTTGTTCTTTTGTTGTTTTGATAATTTACAAAGTTCATTCATTAAAATTACATTTGTTGCTACTTATTGTGCCATCATGTCTCATGTATTGGTAACTCTGTATTTCAATATGCTTAAAACAGTCAATTTGCTTGTTGTTTGCGTGTTTGTCTAATTTTTTTTGCAAGTGAGACTTACTTGTTATGATTGTTGTTGTAATCTCAAGTATTGCATACTTGCAGGAAATAGTTTCAATATACCCCTTTCTGTCACCACCCAATTTGACTCCAGCTCAATCAAACAGAGTTTGCAATGCACTTGCTCTTCTTCAGGTGCACTTTTTCAAGTTTATACAATTTTTTTTATCGCATTTTCACGCGTTCAAAGCTTTATTTTTTACTCTTTTTCATTTCCATTGTCTAATATTTTGCAGTGTGTAGCTTCGCATCCAGACACACGAATGCTATTCTTAAATGGTAATTATTACTACAAATTATTATTTTTTTACAATATATTTGTAAATTAATGGTTGAGTACGCGATGCCTGATTTCTAAAATCTAAATCACCAGAATATAATCCGTATCTTTTCCTAACTTACTGTAATTTTTTATTTGTATAAAGATTTAAGATAACCTAGTTTTGTAAGATCTCTGACTTTTATGAAGGAATCTTATATGTTACAATCAACATGCCAAAATAACATACTGAATACTTTTTTGTTTGCAGCTCATATTCCTTTATATTTATATCCTTTTCTCAACACAACTAGTAAATCAAGACCATTTGAATATCTTAGGCTTACTAGCTTAGGTGTCATTGGTGCTCTGGTGAAGGTACTTAATATTTTTTTTACTAATATATTTTAAGCCAACTTCTTTTTCTTTATGTTTTAATAGTACAATATGTCATTATGAAGCATTTTAAGAGGAAAACTTTCTTCTGTTTATCAGGTTGATGATACGGAAGTTATCAGTTTTCTGCTTTCAACTGAAATAATCCCCTTGTGTTTGCGCACGATGGAAATGGGCAGTGAATTGTCAAAAACAGTATACTTTTAGCCTTTTATTTATATTTAAAATGAACCATGTGAAAATGGTTTCAGGTTGAAACAAAATTGACCCAATTGCGTTGATACTCAACAAAATGTTCTCTTAGAAAAATAATTAATGTGCTAGTTATATTACAAAATGATATTATTGGAGTAATATTATAAATCTTTGAATATAAAATTTTACTAGGTATGAATAAAATGTATACTTTTGGCCACTTTCAACCTAGTTGACTTGTTTGACTTCAAGCTAAATTTTGTTATTAAAACCTTTCAATTCAAAACATAAGGATTGATCACTGGTCCAAGTGTGTTCTTATTGAAACAACTCATTTTTATATTGGGTCCAAAGTAAACCAACCAACGAGTTCGGTTGACCTATAAATTATTTTAATAAAAAATCACTAATTTTATTACAATAAACATTATTGTTATTTAAATGATTAAAACGATGTAGGAAGCATGAACCGCAATTAGACTTTCAACTTGTCTCACCCGTTTGATTCTTTCCTCTTTTAGCTGAATTTTATCATTTGACCCGTTTGAGATAAAACATGCTCCAAATCAACCTATTCATAAGCTAATGGATCAAAATTATCACCTTTATCTGTATCTCTGTCGCTTTCTGATAAAAAGATTTGATTTTTTTAAGGTTGCCACATTTATAGTTCAAAAGATCTTGTTGGACGATGTCGGGTTGGATTATATATGCACAACTGCTGAACGGTTTTTTGCTGTGGGTAGGGTTTTGGGAAATATGGTTGCTGCACTTGCTGAACAACAATCTTCACGCCTTTTGAAACACATCATCCGTTGTTATCTTCGTTTGTCAGATAATCCTAGGTTAGTTGATACATATCATTATTATTATTATCTACAAAAAAGCACAAGTCAAATGTTGCATACGCGCATATCATGCATTCATACTATCATATGATGTGATGTATGTGGAGTATTCAAGTTTCTTCATCAAGTAGTCATATATAGAAACTACTTAAAAATGCTCTTAAAGTTGTTGAAAAGTAAATAATACATTTAATGAGGTGTCAACGTGAATTGTTGTCTTTTCAACAAACGCTTAAGGGCATTTCCGTCATTCAACTTGTTTTTGGTCAGAATTGGTATAGATGACGCGTGCACACATAGCTCTGCTGAGTGGGATTATACTGGGTACGTTTGAACGGTTGACACATGGACAATTGCACACACAAGTGCCTTGATGAAAAACAAAATTTTAATTTATGAGTGATGACCACTTGCATCATTATATTTTTTTAAAAGTTTCATATAATATTATTATGTGATATAAACATTTACAATATTTGTATAATACAGGGCGTGCGATGCTTTGAGGAGCTGTCTTCCGGATATGCTACGAGATGCTACTTTCAGCACTTGCCTTCGTGTAAGCATTATGTATATAATCAGGAAAATAGACCGTTAAAACTATAAATGGCGATATAACACGCTACAGGTCAACAAAATACCGGGTTGGTCAACCTGTCAGTGTTGTTTTAATTTTTAAAGCTATTACTGTATTAAATATAAGTAGGAGTGTACACTGCTGAATTTATAACCGGTAAAACGGGCAGGTTGGATAACAGGTCAAAAAGGAACTGGTTGGTCGACCATTTTATGCTTTTTATGATTTTATAGATTATTATTACTCTATTAAATATAATTAGGAAACTATACTAATTAAAATGATCTAATTTCTATATAACAAAATAATTTTAAGAGGTTGTAAGCATCAAATACACTTTTGGTGGCTTTCGACCCATTTTATTTAGACAGTTTTTCTACTTTTTGATTTGTTACAAATAAAGTATAAGCAAAATCAACCTATCTGAGATAAATGAATCCAAAATGTGACCAATAAATCAAAACAAATTTTTGTTTTTTGTTTTTTGTTTTTTGTTTCTAATGTATTTGTTTTGTATTATAGGAGGACCCGACAACGAGAAGGTGGCTTCAACAGTTGGTTCATAATGTTCAAGGACCAAGAGTCGGTCTGCAGGTGGGTGGAGGATTTGACCACATGCTGGTCAACTAATTATCAAGTCTCAACAAACGGTTTTGTTAACTGATAACTCCTTTTATTTTTATATTATTATTTAACTTGAGTTTGTTTTTTAAAATTGGTTCGGTTATTGCTTCTATTAACCTAGCAACCAGTAGGTACCACGGTCAGTGTCTTGTGTATATCGAACTAAATCGTTTATATTAGTATTATTGAAAATTAGGGATTTCGTAATTGTTCACTTTTTGTGTATGTGTTTGTATTTTTGGTTTGAGCTCAAAATAGCATCGCAATTGCAAGCCTAACACAAACCATCTTCAGGAGTTGCATATAAAAAAAAATGGAAAAAATGATGAAATACTTGTAGGAAACACATAAACTAGTTCAAAATTCAAAAATATATAAATTATTACCACAATGTATGTGTCAATATAAATGGAATAGGACATAGTGACATACTGCATATATGTAATTATACATAAATAGATGAAAAAACAAAAAAAAATGAATAAATCTTTTTTGGAAACGCTGATATGGATTCAAATGACAATTTTTGAATTATCATCATATTGTATATGTCAAATATATGGTATAATTATACTGCCTATATGTAGTATCGAACAACTTACTATACGTATTTTTAATTTTTTTAATATAACTTCATGATATTGAATTAGAGATGTAAAAAATTATAATTTAATGTTTTAAACCGTTTTAAAAAATAATTACGTATCAAAAAAGAAATATTTAAGTTTACTTATAGTTCTCAAAGGAGAGAGTCATTATCAATTCAATATTCCCCTTTATAATTGTACATTTATAAAAGGATAAAATTTGTTGACATGGAAGTGATCATAAAATACACATCTTGAAATTAAAAAAAAAAGTATAATTAAAAAAAAGCATATATTTACTGAACTATCCGGAAAGTTAATTCAAGATGATATTTATTATTATTTATAATATGCAAACTACGACTTTCCTTGCATTTAGTGGATGCCTCGATTAACTCAAGCATTCAATTATTCAACAACCAACCCCTTCCATAAAACATATTTCTTCCACTATCAGATCTTCAAAATTCACTTCTTCACCTGCAAATAACAAAACTCAAACTTTGTCACCAAGAACGATATCAGATCACCATCATCAGAACCTCTATTTTTTGCATCCGCAGACCCTTGATAACCCCATGGCATTTGATTTCTTTATATTTAATTTTCTTCGAATGTTTCATGATCTACATATACGGGGTCACGACAACACCAGTTACTACGTTTTTCTAAGCTTTAGTATCAAGGTATATCTTTACTAACAATTCGATTGTATGTTTCCATTGTTATTATCCAGTAGTCTTAATTGTTTTACGAAAAGTTATCGGAAGCTGGTGTCTAGTGGTAAAAAGAGATTCCCATAGCTACAATTTTATAAATTCAACCTTTAAATCTTGCACAAAAATAAATTGCTATTAAAGAAAAGGAATCTATTTAATAGAAGTAATAATAATTATTATAATAGTTGTTATGAAATAATTGAGGCATGTAGATGATAATCAATTTTCAACATTTGCAACTCAAGATTATATGATGGTAATATAGTTACACTTATCATTGAATGTTTATGTGTTTTTGTCACCCTAATAGTTTAAATTTTATAGCATAAATACACATCTTGAATGTTTTTTTACAAGTTATACAATCTTTCTTTCTTTTCTCTGTAACAGTTCTTAAAATTTTTATTTACTACTTTAAAAGTTCCTAAGTGGTGATAATTTAAAGTTAAATTAGAACACGATATCCGCACGAATAGTCCTTATATCATAATCCAGAAGATAATAAAAGCAAAAGGTCATCCACTAAGAGTAAGCACTCCATTAATAAAAACATATATAATACTCTTAAAGAATAACTAACATGATATGTAACAAATCTAGAACTTATTTAAATTTTATAACCACGAGATTACTAACAATCTAGCTTTTAATTATGCATCTAATTTTTAATTATACTACTAACAGTCTAACATTTCCTTTTTATGGAATTTTTTGGATTTTTGGTGTTATTTAGAAATTTCAAATGGATAATGGGTTGGTTTGAGAAATGGGTGGTTCAATCTCCCCCATATCGAACTTGCTAGAGGTTGATATCTCACATGTCGAACTCATCAAGTTCGATCTCCCTCATATCGAACCTCATTGAGTTCGATATTGCCCATATCGAACTTCACTAATCCTCTTTTAAATCAGCATTAGCGAATTCCGATCACCGGAGCTCTAAGATCGGTACCCATCCTATCTACCTTGAGTTCGATATCTAGGTGGAGTTCGATATGTTGCCTCTCTAGCTTGAGTTCGATATGTAGCAAATCGAGGTGGAGTTCGATATGCTAGATATCGCCCTTACTTTTTCCTCTGCAAAGATTCACAGGCTTTTAATTTTTTTGGACCGATTCCCAGGCTTTTACTTTTGCATGCATGCATGCAAACTTCTGCCAAGCATTCAATTTCTTTTTTGACGCACTATACTTATTATGTATGTATATATGTATCTATTGGTTGAGTATAAATATAGGGATATCTAACTATCGAACTCACAGCATTACTAACTATCGAACTCACAGCACTACTCAACACTTTCTTAAAAAAAAGGTTCAAAACTCAATTCGATATTTCACCTATCGAACTCAATTTAAAAAAATGAGTCTCCATGTTAAC
>WOUH02000041.1:7626202-7641537 GCA_009936405.2 Stevia rebaudiana | reverse complement strand
CATTATAATGACGGTGTTTATATATAGGGCGTATGTAGGGCGAACCCAGCCACCAGCCCACCACACTTTCAATACATAGAAGCATACCCTTGTCCTAACATACAATAGTCCCGATAACCTCAATACATAAGGCAAGGCTAATATTATCTCTAATATCTACAAAGTATAATCATAATAACAACCATACATATTTATAACCTAAATATGTTTATCACTACGTCATACCATATCATCATTAGATTATTAACTATAATCTTTATGCATTTACTCAAAAATACATTTAACATAACTATAACTTATGACGTATGCATATCAGGCCCCAAAACATTAAAACAGTTAAGGAGGGGGGCTCGAAGAACTCACCTTAACCAAGCAGAACCTCCGATTATCGTTCCTAAGGAGTTCCCTCTCCTCCGACTTCACCTGCTAATTAAGAACTTCTTGAGAGTCCTCCGGTGATTTCCAATCACCTAGAGCCTCTAGAACCAGAGCGATAACCTCCGTATGCTTCTGGATTGTCCGAACGGGATCACAACACTGTCGCGATACTACCGAACGAACTGAGAACTGTGTGTGTGCTTAGAAGGTGGGAGAGGTGCAGGTTTGAGTTGTGGCTGATGACCTCTATATATAGGCCATCTGGGTGAGCCACGCGCCATGCGCCACCACATCCCTGTGGTCCGCGCGCCACGCGTGGGAGTGGTGGTGTGGTGGCATGCTTCTCGTTGCGACACTTCGTACGATGACTCATCTCCAGGTTTTGAGAAGTGTCCAGGGTGTTGCCAGCACTTCCCTGGAGCTGCCACCTGTCCCGGGCACGGATCCAGAGGTGCCAAGTGTCCCAGCACATCGTTTCGTGGCCCGATCAGCGCGAACGGTTAACTGTTTTCGCGTTTCCAGCTTCGTTAGAGCTCCGTTTTGAGCACGGTTTTCGCCTACGTTCATTATTTTCTGTTCCGCATCTAACCCCGTTGGTTTTATTTTCAAATGAGGTGTTTAGACTTTGGACCTATCATACGCTCCTCGCTGATCGTGTAACTTTCAAACCGTCACTCAAATTAAAATTCTGTATACACTCAAACTCTTCTAATTTCTTTTATGAATATAACCAAAGGGTTTATTTCATATTATCATCACGTTATACTAGGGTAACGTCAGTATTACAACTGTCCTAACATCGAAACTTGATCATAAGCATATCACTAACATACGAAAGATTTCCTCTAATTCTCGTTTTACCAACACATAAAATTCGAGGTGTTACACTTTTTCAGCCGTCGTCCTCCTTGCCCTAAATCGAACCAACGGCTTAACCTAGCCACCACCACCTCTCGGGATCCCCCACCTCTACCGTGTTCGCTGCTACCTTCTGCAGCTGCTGTAAGCTACTGCTACCGTCTGCTACCGTAAGACCGTAAGCTGCTGCTGCTACCTTCCATTCGTTGTTCGTCGTTCGTTGGATTCCGTTCAGTGTTGTTGCTACCTTGTATCTCGTCCACCAGCAACCCTCTGAGTCCCAAGATGAATCCCATAGTTTACGAAAAGGTATGTAAACCCTAATCTGGTATTTGATTACCATTGCTTGCAAGTCATTTTGATATTTGAGTTGGGGATAGTTTTGATAATGGTCAGAGATTCACATTTGTGCATTGTTAATATCTTACTTATGTACAAAATTAACGTGCCTTGTGTCTATTTTGAATGTTCATACAAACTTTTGGGTTTGACCCACAATTGAAAACATGGATTGACCCACCCAGATTATGAGGAATCCAGCCCGACCCATGAATCAGGATCACAGTCAAACAAGAACCATATGAAAATATGGGTCCCTTAAATATTACTTTTTGTACTGTAAATATTAAAATATCAACAATGGTAATGCATGAATATATCATTTATGGTAGCAGAGCACATTCTAGATAAGATAATAAACGTTCCAAACACATTTTACCAAGCGCAACCTTTAATTCTTCTTTACTTAGAAAAAGCATACCTTTAGGAACTTCATTTACTTTTTTTTTTTTGTTGGTACAAAATCATGGATAAACTCAGGTATGAGATTATGAATTTCTTCCGTAATTGGGGTAGGCAATTCCCTCTCATAATTTGATTTAAAATCATATTGATCATTAGGTGGTGGAAAATTTAGATTAAAAGAAAATAAATTAGTATTTTCTTCATAAACAGGGATCTCACATGTTGAACCAACAGAAACTGGTATTTCACTTGAACCACCAACTGTAACGGGTGCTCGACTAGAGGAACCAACACCTACCTCTTGAACAACATATAACTTAAACCTTTCATATGGATTTTGTTCAACAAGATGGAATAACATAGAAAGATCATTACAATCAAGCACATCTATTAGATCAGTAAAAGTTGACATTTTGTAAGAAATACGAGTGATACTTTTAATATCACAACGTTGTGAAACACAAGAGATGAAATCAGGATACGTAATATTTGTTTCAACACGTATAACACGTCGTAAACAATCAAATGGGACATATTCAATAGCCCCATTCACTATATCCCATTTGCCACCATAATAAACAACGTTAACACACATTTAAAAATTTAATAATTAAAATCTCGATCACAAGAGGAGTTAGAATAAATTTGATGAAGGATTAGCGACCACAATGAGAATCATTCTTGATATTCAAAGAATGAATTTGCAGGAATAATAACTTGAGAATATAGAAAGTGATACTAGGTTGGTAAGATAATAAATAGATAGGTGGAATTATTAAATTAATTTAAAAAACAGAACTCGTAGGCTAAAAAGACGTCTTAGCCGACGGTTTTTTGATTTTTAGCCTACGGCTAGCCGTATAACGAGCCGGCTCGAACTAATGGCTGGGCTCGAAGGCTACTTCCAATGATTACGAAAAGCGCCGGCTAAGCCGACGCTTTCGGAAATTAGCCTCGAAGTTAAAATAGCTGACATCATCGTATACGTGTCAGGCTCTGATTGGTGAACATCCATAGGAGTCAAAATTGGACAAAATCCTGAAAACCGTCGGCTAAAAAAGCGCCGGCTTAGCCGACGGTTGGGTTACGTGGCACAATCTGATTGGTGTTGACCATTGAACCGTAGGCTAAAATTGCATGTCTATTTTGAGAATTTCTTTGGTCAAAGTGTCTATTTTGGGAATTTTCCCTATTAACATTCCGTTCTTATGCTAGCATTTATTCATATATACTAACATTTTATTCTTATGCTAATATTTATACTAACCCTTTACTCTAACACTTCATTTAATTATGTATACTAACCATTTATTATTATGCGAACACTTATTACTACACTAACAATTTTTCTTACTCTCTTACAACATTTTGAATTCTAATTTTCATTATTAATATTCGTGCCTCATCTACTCAGATTATTTAATATATAGCATGCATATACCCAATGGTTATATAGTTGTTGTAAATGGTCATATAACCGTTGTAAACAAACGGTAATAAATTTTTAGTATAAATTGACAAAATCTTTCATCATACAAAACAACTTATCTCGTTTTATCAAGCTCACTCAAGATAAATTTCAAAGATGATTCACTCAGTTTTAGTGTTAGCTACCATAATGCTTATATTATGTCTTTACTTTTTTTTTATAATTTCCCGTCGGATAATTTGGAAAACAACTTATTATGTTATTTGTTTCTAGCTCTATCATTGTATGTTATTTCAGTTTTAGTGAGTATATAAATTCTAATGTTTATTTTGTTATTTGCTCTATTCGTGTTTAGGAACAACAACGAAAAATGTCATGTTGCAAAAGTGAATTCATCGCATTAAACATAAGTGGTGAAAACTATATGTCGTGGGCAACACATGTTAAAAGGCATTTAAAATCAATGAGCGTTTAAGAAACGCTAAATGTGGAAAATAATTGTTCTGAACAAGAAAAAGCAAAAGCAGATGTTTTTCTCCACAAACATATCGATGAGCTGTTACAATTTGAATAGTCAAATTGTCATGGTGATGGTTGTGGTCATAATTATGGTCATAGCCAAAGAGCTAACAGTTTCCACAATGCACAAAATGGCAACCCCAACCAACAAAACAATTTTAAAAGTGAAGTTGGGACATCTCGAAACAATAAGAACTCGTGTTTTAAATGTGGAAGAGCAAACCATTGGTCAAAAGTTTGGTGCACGCCTCTTCATTTATGCAAGCTATACCAAGCATCTATTAAAGGAAAAGGAAATGAAGTTAACCATGTGGATAATTTCGATAATGATAATACTAAACAAAATAACTCAGACTCTTTGCCTGACTTAGAACTTTGAAAGCAATGATGTTTTAATAAGATCACTATGTATTTGTCTGCACCGTTTGTGGAGCACGCATATAATATATATATATGTGTGTTAACCCCCGAGTAGCAAAAGTAAAATTGCAATAGTTTTAACTTTATTTTATTTCTTTTAGTGAAAATAACGTTAAAAGCGTTGGGTTGACGGTTAATCAGGCATCATGAGTCGGGGGTCTCACTAGGAGCAACCTCTCTATTCTTACGGGTAGAGGTAAGGCTTGTCTTCATCTTACCCTCCTCAAAGCCCTACCTTTATGTGGGATATACAGAGTACGATGATGATAATGATTGTCTTTTCTTTCTGTGTATAATTCTAATAAAAATAAACTTTATGTCAGAAAATAATGTTTTATTCTTTTGTTTCAAGGATCAAAATGAATCTTAATAGACACAAAATAGATTATTAAATATATTGCAAAACAAATTGAAGATTTGAGAAAAAATAAAAATTATGCTATTTGAGATAAATCAAAGAGCTTTATCATTGACGACATGAATAGATATTTGCAACTAACACTACAAAAAAAGGAAGCTTCAAGGAGGTACAAGAAAAAGAGTCAAGCAAGGGTTAAGAATATTTTTCATAATTAAATCTGTTTGGTTTATTTCACTAAGTTTGTGTTTGTTTCATCAAAACAATATTAGGGTTATGTCGCGTGATATTTTGTATAGTTAAAACAAAGGTTAGTGTTTTCGTAGAGCATCATTCAACACCCTTCTAAAAATGGATGGGGCTCCATAATCCAAGCTAATATACCTTCAACGAATGAAGTGAAGCATCGAAGTTAATATATCATATATGTTTAAGTTTATGTTTACTTAAGTTTATTATTTCATGTTAAAAACTCAAGTGTATGTCAAGCGATGATTTAAGTATTTAACATCCTTAGTTTCTTTCAGAACGTTTGAATGAATTAAACAATAGACAAAGTATAAACAAACTTTACACGAAAATTAACAATTTGCAAACTTTTTTTTTCCAATATACGCGGAGGAAACAATCTTTAATTTTTAAAAACCATGTTCATCGGTTAAAGTCTCCTAAACAATATTTGATCTGCTATTTTGATTTTGGTCAAACACAAACATCATTAATAGTCGAATAACCGACCATTAAGTTGACAATTTCATGAAAAATGCCATCAATATTCCAAGAACCGCACCTGCTGCAACCTGCACCAAAAACCTTAACGGGTCAATGTTTTTGATGTTGGTTAAAAAAAATAAAATTTTCTTTCTCTATCTTTCTATTTTTGTTAATACTTAATGACATAAACAGTATTAAATAAGCAATAATCTAAGTTTCTTAATTGAAGTGATTTAAAATGGTTTTAAGCATATGAAAACACATCAGGAATCTTTCGACCCGTTTTATTTTTACGGAAGTTTTAAGAATGATTAAATAAAAATACTATGCCTTTTTTTAAGTATAATTTCTTGTTATTGCCCTACTACAGAAAAAAATTTAAAAAAGGGAATTGTGAATATAAATTAATAACTATAAATAAATAACTAAATTGCGAGCAAACCTGGAATGGAGTGTGACCAAGTGAGTCACGTAGAGGTCTAACATTGGAAAGTGGATGTTCTGGAGGCAGCTCACAAACAATTTGATTCAATAACTGCATAAAAAAAAAATAATAATATTATGAACTTTACACATTTATAAAAAAAGCATTCATAAGTTAAAACATAGTCTCGTAAACACTACCTCTAGTATTTGCATAGTGGGCGGTTTCTTTGTACAACAACCCATTTTTTACACAATTTCTTTTTTAAAAAACATATACCAAAATATTATCAATTAATCCCATACATAGAATACTAAATTTTTCTTATACAAATCGTTCATATATATTTAAAAAAAAAAAGATAAGAGAATATACCTCAGCTTGCCGACCAGCATGAAGCCTGACACCAGTTGCATCATACATGACCTGTTAAGCAACAAAATAATCAGATTGAATAAATAATTATGTAACTGATATTTGATAAATGAACAAACATCAAGTTCTGCAAAAATCTTTATAATTATTTTTTTCTGAAAGTGTTGAGATGTGGTTGTTCTAGCTATCACAGTAACTTCGTAAGAGCCTATGTATGCGATACTAAAAAATTTACCAAAAAATATAAATCAGTCTGAAAAAAGTTGAGATATTTGTTAATCTAAAACAGTTGTAAGAATCTGTAACAAACAGCCTGAAACATGAAGGATTAAATTTAGGTTTTGTAAATACTTACAACACATGCCAAAACAACTGCAATTGCAAATGATGATGAATTGATTCCCTCTTGTAAACCTATGCATGCAGCAAGAGCTGTAACTGTTGATGAATGTGATGATGGCATGCCACCTGAACTAACCATCCTTCTTGTATCCCATTTCTTCTCTTTAAACCTGCATATTCAATTTAAAAAAAAAAAACAAAAAAAAAAAAAAACTAAATTTCAATAAAATAAATAAAATACTAAAACAATAACCACAACAGTGTGCATAATCAGTTAGTAATTGCTATGTTCAGACTGATCAAGATTTAAAAACTAATTAGAAAGGGTTTATTACACAACAGTGTGCATAATCAGTTAGTTATTACTAAGTAGAAAGGATTTACTACACAACAAGATGGTTACCTAATTAAATTGCAGATTTAGGAGCAAAAACCAAATCAGTTCATAAACTAAGCCTTATGTTCAGACTGATCAAGCACTTATACAACAGTTTCATGGTCATAACCAACATCAAGAAACAAGATTCTAAATTCAATGTCTTTTCGTAAAAAAAATATATATATATATTTTTGCTTAAACATCCTAACACGCGAGTCACAATCACATATATTAGAATTAAAAGAGCGTTTAAGCAAAAAGATAGCTTTTGCAATTATGATGATTCTTTGCTCTGATTGTCAAAACATGAAAACTAAATGAATTAAACACTAAAAATTGGGGGCACTTAAATACAGGATCTAAGCTTCAGCTGATTTTCTTTTTAATAATCGAGCAGCCCTGTAAGCACATTGTTTTCAGCCATAATATCATAGAATAAAGCACATTCAAGCAAAAACTGACAAATCCGATTTCATATTATAACTATCATAGATTTGAAACCCTAATACACGCCCAATTTTAACTACCAACAGTTCAACACAATAGCATGATTGCATCGAAAACACAAATAAGTTCGCACAGAATTAGAGAGTGATTACTGATAACATACCAGTGAGTTAACACTTTAAGAAATTGAGCGATAAACAGAGACAAAAAAGCTGAAAGAAGAGGTAGATTCGACGGCAAAACGGAGGAATCTGACGAGTAAGAACGAAGACTAGAAGATGCGTCAGCTGCTGTAATCACCTCCTCCATCACGATATCGGAATCGAAATCAATTTCTCATTTTCTCCTAAAAATGGATGCTAATCGTAGATCGTTCAAAACCCTCAGACATCCAGCGACTAACCTGTTTTTCTTCTTCTTAATATCGGATTTCAATGCGGGTCGGGTTACATAAATATAGACAAGTAAAGCTAACGAGTTTTAAAAACCCGGTAAAACCCATCTTAATTGTAGCTAAATACTCACAACTGAGCTCAAAGCGCTACCATTTTATTGAGAAGAATTCAGGGCTTTTGAGATAATTAAAAACTTAAATAAATAAATAAAGGCACCGTTTAGTAACTACTAACTACCTAACAAAACTGATCAAGTTTGTTGCTAATAATCTTTTTTTGTCGATTTGTATTTCAAATACAACACATATATATTGATGTTTTCTAGATCTCTTTAAAGTTTCAAGGACCGGTCAAATCTTGTAATACATCACATAGAATACATTAATAAGATCGCTTTAATTTACTTCTCTTTGTTTTACGGTTTGCAGATGGGTTGTCATTAATCTTTATGGGCTATTTTTTTTATACGACAACAAGTCGATTGGCTGACACGTCCCTAGAGGAAAGCTTGTACTATCAGTCCACCACCTATATCTAACCATTTTAGAAGGAAACTCACCATAACTTGACCCCAAATGGTTTAATCAAGGGCCTAACACAAAAGTTGTTCTCCTTTCTTTTTTGGGTTTTGGAATCACAAACCAATATTTCCAATACGACATAATTATCCACCGTAGGACTCAAACCCTGACCCTCACGAGGAGGAGCATCACTATGACTATGTACACACTCTAATACAATTGAACTACAAGCCCTTTAATACATCAGTTGTACTTCTAGCCATCCCCTTATTATCATCATGCTATTTTCGAGTTACGCACTTGAATTTATTAATGTTACAAATCAAGGTGACAATTTAAGCTCGTTTAGTTAATTTGGGTTGGTTAGGTTTTGTTTCTTTTTCAAAACGGCTTAAAGTTAAAGTCACACAAAATATGTTTTAATTAATGCAATCTTTTAATTATTATATTCGGCTGTTTAGTTTATTATAAGAATAAATTGTTTAAATTATTTTAAGCAGGCAATTACTATGCATATGGTGAGTTATGTAGCAAAGGTTGACATAATGACATGCAAATCCTTGTTGCTAAAGACATCAGTCCTCATCCATAAATATTAGAAAAATGTTTAGAAGATGCAAAATTACCCCCCAAATCTCCACAAGCTTCTGGGGATATCATTTGTGCATGTAATTGTGTGTAAGGTTATAAGTTTAGTGTTCTAATCTCATTTTCTAAAACCACTAACAGTTAGTTTTAATAAAAGATTTCGGGGTAGCCATCATCTTTGAAGTCATCTCATCATGTGTTGTTATTGAGAACAAAAGCTTGCATGATGAAACAAGAAGAGAGATCTTGAAAACGTCGATGCCCTTGGAAACGGGTCCCACCAGACAGTCATTGTGGCTGGGTAGCAAGGATACCTTGTTCAACGGCTCAACGCTAGGGGTAGTTTTGGGATTTTCCAATTAGTACATTGGTGTATGAAAATGTTTTATGACTTTTATCTCTATAAATAACACACATGGGTTTAGTATTTATGTAAGTGTTGAATGAAGTCTTTTATGATATAGCATTGGTAAAATTATGTTCTAAGGTTATGTCTTTTAAGTGGAACGACAACCTTTTAATAGGTATCCCTCGCTATAACTCGATTGAAGTTCGTTTTGTTTGTAGTAAAAATGAATGGGGTTTGTTTTCGGGTTATGCTCTTAGACACAATGAATGTAGGGTTTTGTTTGGTCACTAATGCAAACAAAACGACTCGATTGCACCAAGATTTTAATCTGTACATCTAAACTCTAAAGACATCATATGGACTGAGCAATAATTGTTGATTAGAACACTTGGTAAGCACTTTTTACTACTATAAACATTAAAAAAATTTGTACCAAGGAGAACATTCATATAAAGCAAGGATAAGTATTATCTATTTCTTGCTTGATGGTTCTTGTAATTTAAATACAAAGATTGTCATCATTAACTTGATATTAGTGAGCAACAACATGTAAAGATTAGGTTGTGAACGAGTAGAGTTTAATGAGTAACTAAAGTCGGATCTTATGACACTAGTTAAGTTGTACATCTTTTTTTAATTTTTTTTGTTAGTTAATTCTTTTTTTAGTTTAAGTTAACTAATTAAGTGTCTAGGGTTAAATAAAATAACAGAGTCACAGCAGCGGTTTCTCCAAAACTCACATTGACTTGCGACTAGCCCTCCGACCGACGACCACCGCAGCACGCCGGCACCGCTCACCCTCCGGCCACTTCCCTCGCAACCTCTCCCCTCGGCAGCTCGCCCAACCTCCTGCAACTTAATATCCTGTATAAACCCTAATACGAATTGGTATGTCTTTCTTTCTTCAATTTTCAGCCATTGATTTCAATATTTTATCCTGATTTTAGATTTCCAGCCATTGATTTGGTATGATTCTATATCTAAACAGTTAAAACATTCTCCTTTATTCTAATTTCTTGTGCATTATTTTTGTGTACTTGTGTTATTGTAGATTTGTGAATGTTGATTGCCTAACCTTGACTGTTATATTATTGTGTTATTGTATTGTACTATTGTTATTTGTGAATACTAATTGCCTAATTTGTGTTTAGTTGCAATCCCTAATGGCTAGTGTTATTGTGTTAATCTTGATTTGTAAATCCCTACTTGCCTAAGTCGTGTTTAATTTATAATTATGATGTTTCTTTCTTCAAGTTCTTGTTTTTGTAAGTTAGGTTTAGGATTTGAGATGTTGTTCGTATGCTGATTCAGATGTGGAATACGAGGCTGTATATTGGTATAATGATTGAATTATTGGTCTGTTAAGATTAAGATAGAATATGAATTAGATATCAATTAGGACATGTTGCTTTATATTGGTTTGAATATGAATTATTTGGTAGAGATATAGAATCTGCTTTCTGTTAATTTCAAATGCATTTTCTTATATTCATCACTAATGAGTAACTTTCTTAACGACCACCAACTGTTCGATCTAATGCCCCAATGAAGATGCTCCATTGATCACATCTTATTATTTCAAATGACTCATCCTACCCGCGTATACTAACTTCAAGACATCGTTCTACTTTTCACACTCGCGTTTGATCATAACACGCGTGCCAAGTAGTCATCTTTCCATACTGTTATTCTAATCTTTTCATTCAATTGCAGAAGAAATGAAGAAAGGGATTCACCCTCAGATGCAATGGATCTCTTATGTGACACAAAGTGGCCGATTGATGCACGTTATGATGACCAAAATCCACCAAGCAGGCAAAGTTTACCACTTTAGAGCAAAAAGACAGATGGCTGAAAGTCTCGGTCAAGTTGCCAAATTCAAACGCCGTTACGGTCAAGTTGAAGAAGAAAAAGAAAACGAGGCGAAGTGAACCCGTATGTCTCTTTTTTATGTTTTATTTAAATTCTAGCATAAACATGAAGTAAGTTGGGTTTGTCCCCTCTTATCTCTCTGGTTTCCTGCATAATCCTATATTTTGCTACATTTAAGTATCTTTGTTTCAATGAATTAATATACCATTTGCATATTTTTCGAAGATATCGCATCTTATGATAATATATTGCACGTTTGCTAGTATCTTTGTTTCACTGAATCAAGATACTATTTGAAAATTAATGCATTTGATGATATTTTGCCATATTTGCTATTATCCTTGTTTCACTAAATCAAGATATCATTTGTCAATTTTCAAATGGATATTGCATGTTAGATAATCAAGTTTAGATTCCTGTACCCGAACACTAGAAAAGACTTTTTTTGGTTAGTTTGTAATTTAGTCAATTTGTTGACTATTAAGTTTTAAGATCTCAGTCAAATGACTGTTTGGGCTTAGATATTCAGGCCCAATATTCACAAGCCCATAATTAGTTAATTACAATCACACTATCATTCCATCTTTGTGAAAATTTGTTTTAAAGAGGAGATAACAGGCTATCAGCCTTACTTTAATCACATGAAAATGCATAAAGCATAATTAGGATTATTTGTTAAGACACACAAAGCACATCTTATTAGCAACGAAAAACCTTTCTTTCACACATTAACAATAATAATTACCCCTCGCGTAACAGCACACACGCAAAAGCGAAAGCCTTAAACTCTTATGCGTATGAAAAACATGAAAACACTCGTGACATTCAACACATTACGCCTATATATATGTTTCATAATCTTGAAACATGTATCAAACTAATGCATTCTGCAAATGATTCGGTTAACATGTACTCGACTCAATCTCTTTGTTTGGGTTCTTGTTTTGTCACTTTTGTGCATTGTTCAAACTGAAGGTGGAAACAGCAACCGGACCCGGCTTATTGGGTTGGATCAAGATGCTACAAATGGGTCACGATCCGTGGAGCCATGGGTCAGGCGGGTTAGGCGTCAAGCTGTTGGGTGTGCGGATAGACCGTCGGTTTGTAATTCGGGTGAATATCCTTCTCCGGTTAGAACGCGGTGTTGTGGGAACCGTTGTGTTGAGGTGACATCGGATGTGAATAACTGTGGAGTTTGCGGGATTCGGTGCCCGTTTAATTGGCAATGTTGTCGAGGCGTATGCGTCGATACCAGTATCAACCCGTTTAATTGCGGTCGGTGTTTCAATCGATGCCCGTTTTTTACTTTTTGTACTTTTGGTATGTGTGGATACGCGGGTCCGTTTCCTCCGTTCCCGCCTCGACCCCCGAAACCACCGTTCCCGCCTCGACCGCCAAAACCACCGTTCCCGCCTCGACCGCCAAAACCACCGCTTCCGCCTCGACCGCCAAAGCCACCGCTTCCGCCCCGACCGCCAAAGCCACCGCTTCCGCCCCGACCCTCGAGGCCTCCTAGAGGACCCGAGCTTCCTGAACCGCCAGAAGGTCCACCGGAAGTTGGTCAACCACCATTAGTTGGCGGTCTTCCGCCGGTAGTTGAAGCACCTCCGCCAAATGTCCCACCTAGAGGACCCGAGCTTCCCGAACCACCAGAAGGTCCCTCGGATGTTGGCCAACCGCCAGTCATTGGTGGTCCACCGCCGCTATTTGAAGCACCTCCATTTGTTGGTGGTGAACCACCTCCATCACAAGTTCAGCCACCACCGTAATAAGTTATTTTGGGTCTGTTAGTGGCATTATATAAATAAGAAAACTTTTAAGTTTCAACTATAGAGTCAATATGTGTACGATCGGGGGAAATTATTCTACTATAAACTTAATATATTACGACTACTTGCTATATGGTTTTTGTGGTTGATTTTATGATCTCGGTTTCAACCGATTAAAAGAAATGTTTAGAAGCATTAACGCTCTTAATCCTATTATTAAACTTGTCCAAACTTAAACTCTTAACCACTTAGAAAATAACACACATCTTATTAACTTTAGGCTGCATGCAATTTGGTTCTTGTTCCACTTTTATCTCATGTATCGTATAATACTAGTCAACTGCGGAACAATGAAAGTGTGCCATTAAAGTTTTGAGTCATTTGACATATCTCATAAGCTAACAAATACTTCACTTTAATATATAATTTATTTAAACAGTGAAATTTGAAATTGTTTAACCATGTAATCTATTTAAGAAATATATAAAATATTAAGGATTTTGTAACTAAAAGTTAAATGTTCTCATAAAAAGTAGCTCATAAGAAATAGACATCATAAATACGGGAGTCTTCAATACTAGAAGTAAAAATACTTAACTCATAACATTAGCCGGACCCATATCCTTTGGTTAAACACTACCCAAATTACACCAATTGAGGAACTTACGTGCCTTTCAATACGACAATACCCCTTTATTCAAGAATAATTACATCAATTCGTGTTTATGAACCACTCTTTACCATTCAATGATTAAACCAAATGCTTAATCACATGCATCTGTCCTGAATACCATGGAAATTCAGTTACAAAAAGTAGCTCACTTGAACTTAATCATATGACTTGCTTCTCCTTTATCTAAACCCGTTTACATATCATTTTCACGTAAACACCTTTTCTTTTCCACAAGCTTATTAATATTAGAAAAATGTCATAGAAATGTAACAAACTTTCAACTTTGTTCTAGTTGGACCACTCATATTATTTTTTTTTCAACTGGGTCACTGTACTCTAAAAAAATGTTCTGTTTATATACATTTTACCTAAAATATTATAAATTATTTTGTTTTTATTTTTTGATTTAGCAGTTATTTAAAGTAAAGTAACATAATTGGAAAAAAAAAGTACGGGTGACCTAGAACGAAAAAAAAAATATTTAACTTAATTGGAACAAGGTTTATTACATTTCTACGAAGTTACCCGTTAACAAATTCATTCACTTGATCAACAAGCCCACACAACATCAATCCAAATAAAATTGCACCCTTTCTCATGCGAACTCATGCGAACTCATGCATATCATAAATCTAGCAATTTAATCATATTTGCTAGCATAATTACACTCGAAATGACACACAAAAGCGACTTTTAAAAACCTCCACTTCTTAAATCTCTATCTTCACTGATATTGTTATATATTAAGATGAGCTGACTTGCAGTGCCGTCTCCGAGGATTCGGGTGCCCTGTGCGAATCCAAAAAAAGGGTCCCTATATATATATATTGTTTTAAAATCAACGATAACTGATATTAAATAAGTTAATAAACGATACAAAACAAAAATATTGTAGCAAAATGATGTCTTTCATATAACTAAATGAATCGTGATACTCTCCTAACATTTTTTGAAGCAAAGTTGTTTATTAAATCCTCATAATCACGATTGTATGAATGTGAAATATGGAAAAATTGAAACTAAAAAATAATAAAGCAAATGCTGCAAATCTATGGAGGCTTCAGTGGTAGTATAGAAATTACGAACATGATAGAATGATGGATGGGGGGCACAAGAGCGGATTTGATTTTTGAGGCGTGGTTCTTAATTTGTTTTTTTATATGAGTTTGGGTATTAGGCTAATAATTAACAATTGTTTGGGCTTTATCTAATTGTTTTATAAATTGATTGAGAATTTATCTTATTGGGTTATAAATGGATCAAAATAAACAATAAATGTGAGCATTTATCTACATATAGTTTTTATTATAATTTTAGTTTTATAAAATATAAACAAAAAAAATTTAAAATTTCGTGCCCCTAAAAAATCAGGCCCTGTGCGATCACACCTCCTGCACCCCTAAAAGCCCCCGCCTGTAGGTTAGTCTATTTTTAAAAGTCAGCATAGTGGCGCATGATCCAAACGTCACATCTTCGGCCACTTTAGTCACGACCCCACCACAAAGATTGAATCATTCTCATCTATTTGTTGAAGAACTTCTTTTCCACACGTTTAGAAGCTTTCTTTAGTCACTTATTAGACTATCCGTAGCGGTCACCTCTCCGAAATTCTTCTCCTCCTAAATTTTCTGCCACATCATCACCCCTCCCAAATCCTTTAAACCCCACAATGGTCACCCCTCCCAAACTCTTCCCCCAATGTGTCACATCATCACTACCCATTATTTAATTAAAATATTTTAAATAAAACTAAACAATTAATTAATAATAAAAAACATTAC
>WOUH02000041.1:7601191-7617558 GCA_009936405.2 Stevia rebaudiana | reverse complement strand
TAGATTTTTGGGGGCGGGAAAGAGTTCGACGAGACGGTTCTAACGCCACTAAAATAAGCCCAATCGAGGTCTGTTTGATACCATTCCTACGCCTTCATACTATAAGACGTCTTCTTATAATAACTTCACCTTTTACACCTATGTTTCTACTAATTAACTCCATTTTATTGTTATGTTTGTGTGTGTTGAGTTTTAGCTCATGTTCTTTGATAATATGTTCGCCCGACGCAAAACATGATCTTATGCGTCGGCGTCGTTACATACTAGAAAACATATATGTCAAACTACATAAATGTTAAATTTTAATACATATTTACAGTTTACAAAAAAATGAAAATTAGGAGTTAAAACAACCTAAAATCACTATAAAACTAAAATCAATCTAAATCGTAACATGTCCAAACTGAAGCAGTAAGCAACCGTCGAGATTTCCATCCTAAAACAAGTTTATTACTCGCAGACTCCTCAACAACATACCCATCATTAAACAATCCCAACAACAGTTTAGCCTGACATTGATTTGCAAAGCTTATATTAACGGGTTTGAACCCTGGTTCAGACGTCAACCAATCACCCCACGAACCACATTTACCCTGTTCCTGATACACCCGAGCCAACGAACCCACAATTCGTGGACCCAGGATCACCCGTTCCACCAAAGCTCGAGCCCGCCCTTGCATCGGGAACCCGGCTTCCAACGAGTCGTAAACAGCCGAGTAATGATGCAATGTGTCCATGAACCGACCCACGAACCCGCCTTCAACTTTCGGGCCTTGTTCCTCCACAAGTGTCACCAGTTTCGGGTTTAAGGTTTTCGATTTAGTGAGAAACGAAGCGATTGAAGTCGGTGATCGGTAGGTGAAGTGTGGGAGGTGTAACATGCAGTTAATGATGATAGATTCACCTTTTACTAGTTTTAGAGATGATGGGTTGAATGTTTCATCTGGATCTAGTTTGCATCGGTTGAACGAAAACGGTTGCCCCAGTGAAGCGGCGAAAGTAGTTAACCAACGCCCGGTTTCCCGGACGGTGGAGATGGATTTCTGATCACTTCCGGATCGCGATATGGCGGTGATGCGGAGGTAGGGTGGAGGTTGTTGGTCTTTCCGGGAGATCAAAGCTTGCATTAGTGACGCCCATTGAATACCTGATTAAAGAATTCGACATATACTATATTAGTTGAGGTTTAATATTGTAATAAAGATGTTTATTAGATTGAAAGGTACATCTAGATCAAACAAAAATACCTTCCATAATGTCGTAATCGATTATGTGAACTCGTCGTTCGTTAACGACTGCTTCGATGATTGCTTGGTTCGCGGTGAAATGCCCGAACTTTACGTTTGGGGACATGTCTTGTAAGATCTGGAATGCAGCCAGGTGGTCTGCTTTGTAGTGGTGCTGGTGGTGATGGTTCTGTTTAATATGTAACCCTCTACCACCACCGGCACCACTAGCATCACATTCCATCAAATTAAGTAACGCGTCAGTGAAACACGCGGCGAGTCTTTCCATATTAGTGCCTTCATTTGGGGACACTAACTCCTTGAGCCGAACCAGTATCACACTAGCTAGATCATGGTTTTTGTTGTCGCCAGTCATCGCCTCGGCTGCAGCCATGAGTAAGTGGACCAATCTCAGCCCTTTTGAATCATCATCATAAAGGGCTGAGACTGAGACCCGTGGTTCAAGATTCGTCTGACCGTCTGGGTCGGAAACAGTTTGATCCGTGTCTTCGTGCATTTCTGATTCGAAAAGATCATGGAAGTCATCGTGTGGATGAACGGAAAGCGTGTCCCAGTCAATCACCGGAGACCAGTTATCGGAGTAAGGATAATGGTCATCTTCCGGAGTTGTGGTGCAGTCGGTTGTTGTGGTGCTGAGATACGTTAAATCAAGTTCCGGCAGTTGGTCAAAAACCAAGGCCATAGTTAAGCAAATATATGTGTGGAGGTGAGTATGAGAAGACAATCAGAATTTAGATCGAGCATGTTATCATGTCGTATCATTTTATAAAGATCAGAATTTTCACAACGATCACCTCATTGGTGTAAAATATGAGTTATTTAAAGATGAAATAAAAATAACATTGAATCGAGCAAGACTCTCCGCAACGCTGAGGGACTAAACTTAATATATGCATCCTAGTCAGCATGTAACCTCATTTTTTACCAATTCTTCCTACATACACATTTTGTCTCCAATACTAATATACTCATCCATCCCACAAACACCCTATGTTTATCTTATTAAAGAATTCTTATGTGAGAGGAAAGAAAAGAAAAAAAAAAAAAGATGGGACCTACAAAAACCCAAGTACACCCATCATTTACCAAGTGCATACTCGTCTCAATGCTACATGCCCCAAAGACACCCTCTACGTCATAAGTGCAGAACCAAAGATTCTGGGATAGTCTAACTGTCTAAGCAAAAATAAGCAAGCTTAAGCCTGAGGTTGAGCTTATATGAGAACTAATAACTAATAAGTTTATAAGTCTAAACTAGCTTCATATATTAAGTTTGACCAGTTTTATGAGATTTTTATTTATATAACTTTTATTTAATAAATTAGTGATATATTTACTTAATAAAAAACATCTACCTCTAATAAAAGAGTAACATAAATATCACATGTCAACACAATTTTTATTTAATTTTTTATATATTTTTTCTTTTATCTTAAATTCTAAAATAGATATAAATTTTAAAACCAATTAAATTTGTTATTATCTATTTATGTATTTATCTATATATTTAAAAGAAAGAATTACAAATCTCCACCCTAAGATTTACAATGTTTAACAGTTTTAGTCCGTCTTTAAAAGAAATCGTCTCTAACGTTTCAAGTCTTAACAATTTTTGTTCTAACGTTTCAAGGCTTAAAAATTTTCGTTAATGGTTTATGGACAAAAAAAGTTAAGATTTGATTCCAAATAATGTCGCATGTTAACACCATAATTTTTAATTTTTTCTATATTTTTTATTTGATCTTAAATACTAAAATAGATTTATATTTTAATATCAATTAATTTGTCATTATCTAATTAGTATTTATCTTATTCTCTTAAAAAAGTAAATTGTTTTTTTCACTCATGAGATTTGCAATGTTTAACAGTTTCAACACACCAGTAACAAAAACTGTTTCTAACATTTCAAGTTTAAACAATTTTTGTCTTTAACTTTAAAAAAAATTAGTATCAATTATATAAACTCGTGTAAATACACGGGTTTGTAAGCTAGTTATATATAAAAATATAAAAACTATTTAAATGATATTTATTATGTTTAGCATAAAACTATAATTATATACACATATAAAATAAGTAACTAAATAATTAATAAATGTGTTTAACTCAAACTTTAAAAGCTACTTAGATAGCAATATTGAGCTCTAGATAATTTAAACATAATATTTCGTGAACCTAGGCTTCGATCACTTGACTCATTTACGCTTTTAATGCAAATCTCTTTTGTATTTATATATAACTAGTTATCAATTTACATTTAAATAAAGTCTTTGTATGAAAATATACAATATGTCATCTTTTTTGTTGATTTCTACCAAATACGTGGACCGTTATTACATTCTTAGCTATCTTTTTAAACGTACAAATGAGCCGAAAACCTTTCATAATCACTAAAAAGAATTACGTGTAATTATTAGGTTTTCGAGTGACGCTTATAAACCTAAAGTAAACAGAAATATAGGAGTTAAAGAACTTTTAAGGAATAATCAAACAACCACTTATGTTTTATGCGAGAACTTTGAAATCTTTTTTTTTATACAAGTGTGAACAATTCATTTTTTTTTAGTACATGCTTACTGATGTGTAAACGTGTACGTGTAAAAAGGATTTTTTACAAAGATAAATTATAACCTTTTATTTTAGGAGAACTCTATTTACATATGTGTATGTTTACACATATGTAAAATGTGTAAACGTGTGTACAAAACAATTCTCACGCAAGAACATAATTAAGTTCTCATCATTTAAACCCTCTCGTGTATGTTTATATATCATTTTGTACACTTTGTTTATCCTAATGTACGTATTATAACTGGAACATTGGCTAATAATAGAGATCTAACCCAATAAAAAAAATTCATATCGATACACAAATGAAAACAAACAAGAGTTACAGCCATCTTTGATCCTCAATTTTTGGTTTCAGACAACGATTATTTATTTTTTAATTTTTAAAATGAAGTTATATTTCTTAAAAATGCAAATGTTTTATTTTTTAAGATTACCAAACAGACAACACCTTCCTAGAACAGTGGTATCTCTTGTTACAATTTCACCATATATAATACCATTTAGAGAATATTTATTTCTTAATTGCGCAAATGGACATGGTGACAGATCCTAATTAACCACTAGCAAATTAAAGGCATCTATGCAATATTGAATTGCCATAAACAACCATTAAGTAGCAATCATAGCCGTATTTTGTTTTATAACACCCATTGACATCATCAGCATGTTTAAAATCAGTTTGTATCAACTTTACATCTACAACTAGTTGATATTAAAATAAATAAAATGAAAAATTGGTCAAACTTGTTTTACTTTCAACCGCAATAGAGAAAATGAAATGATACTTATAATAATACCGTTGTAGCTCTGAAACAATATAATAACATCCATCCTCAAATTAAATATATTATATGATGAAATAAAATCATAAGACATTTATTTATAACAAAAATATAAGTGGATTGACCTTTTAAGAGCTAGGTTCTCAATAAAAAGGATTGGCATTTATTTGGTAATATTTTGTTAGAATCATTAAAAGCATTGGTGTAAATTCTGAATCATTTAGTATGTTTTTAAAATTTACACATTAAGATATTGAATGAATCATTAAGAGATGTAGGGGATGTTTGTTTAGTTCTTAATAAGGCTCTAAATAGTTCAGACATCTTAGTGGTTCAAAACTTAATTATTCAAGTTGTTTGTTTCACGAATAGATGTCTGAATGATTCAGACATTTGTCTCTGAATAGTTAAGCATTATATTAAGTCTGAATGGTTAAGACCTCTTATATGAATTGGTCAGACATTTTTCTCCGAACGTTTAAGCACTATATTGACTATTAATGGTTCAGACCTCTTATGTGTTCATAATTCAATGGTTCAGTTCAACAATTGCACATTCAGAAGTTGCCAAATATCCTCGTAGCAAATAGTAACCTCATAATGAAATAATAAGAGCCTACCAAATAGCTCAAAAATCACTATCATGAGTAGCTCATGATCTTGTTAGATGACCATTTTTCTTGCCTATTTATGGACCCCGAGTCACACAAATATTGTTTTCCAATAATTTATTACAACGTGACGATATCGTTAAATTCTTCGAGGTAGCCCTTGACGAATTAGTTCTAAGGATAAATGTAATGCATACCGAGTCCAAGGCGGGTGGTGATGTGGAAGATGATCCCCGACGGAAACACCATCCCACTCCCCCATCTCCCTGCCAAATTTCCAAGAGGATGGTACCTACCACTCGTCTTCTTTTTCTCTTCCCCCACCCTTCTTCTCTTTATCTCTTTCTTTCACTTCTCACTCTCTCACTAATTTTTTAATTAATAAAAAATGAAAGGGTGTGTGGGGTGGGTATAAAAAGGTAATATAGAGAGTGCGGGATGGTGATGTGGCCTTTTGATTGAAAACAAACAGAAAACATCAACTATCTAGAGTTCTCTATAAAGATTTTTCAATAACTCTTTGATCAATTTCTTGTTCTTATTCTTCTAAACACATTGTATTACAAAAATAAAATGATACAAAAATAATAATAAATTTGCCAGCTATAAATAAATATTTGTGTCTATATATAAATCATCTTGAATTATACTTTCATAAAGTCAAGATTTCAACCCCAAAACAAGATCGAGGTCACTTGTCGTATCTCTCACAAGCCCATACCCGCTAAAAACTTACGTGAATAAGACTTAAAACGAATATTTTTTCCAAATAATACAAGGTTGACCATGTGTTTATTGGGTGATTTAACCTGATGACACCATACATAAACTTGTATCTAGCTATATTAATCGGTTGTCATTGTTTTCATTATTTCCAAATAATTATTTAATCGTCCAGCTGAAAAGTGCTGACGCGGGTTACAGTAGGCGCCGGTAATTTTGTAATAACAAATAATATTTACATTTAATAATTTTTTCGAACGTGAAACTAGTCCGGCCACTTGACAAAGCGCAGGAACTCTTAGAAATGAGGCTTTGGGTTCAAATCCACGCAACGATGAAATATTTTGAGTACATTTAAAGTCATAGCATGATAGATTTATCGTTCAAAAAAATAAATCTATTTTTGACCAATGACTTTTTAGTTTAATGACACTCCATGTTTTACCAAAAGTACGTCATTTGTCCAAAACCAATCAAAGTGGCTGGTAAAAAAGTTTTAATACATATGGAGGTTTCCTTTCCTTTTTAAGGGGCGGGTGAGTTTGCTCGGGTATAACGCTCAACAACACCTGGGTCTTTGTCATCCGTGGTTTATACAAATAATGTAGACAATGCCGCCATGTGTTATGAGAACTTATTGTCATCGCGTAAAGTTTATGAGGACTTATTGCTAGTGCCTAAAGTTTATGATTAATATGGTAGTTTAAATACAATAAACACAAGTACACACAAGTTCACATAGAATTGCATAGGTATAGTTCAAAAACATAATGCAACATGTTTCACCTAAAGAATAAAACAAGTGAAAATAAGGCTATGTAACTCACCTCAAGAAAATGAGCAAGTAAGCTTCAAAGTATTGATGTTCAGGTTCTCTAGTCCTCACAATTAACGTATATGTTTTAAGTTTATGATTCAACTAGTTCAAAGTCTCATATAAGTCTAATTTGTAAGAATAGTAGTCTAGGTTCAATGAATTTGAGGAGCTTTAAGCTTACTACTAAATGATGATAATCTGATCATTATTGTTAAGTTTACAAGTTATAGGTAATCATAAGTTATGATATAAAGCAAATTAAGCAACTCATAAAATGTATCATTTATATTTTATTTAATAATAGTTTAGCAATGTAAATTGTAATTTAAAAAAATAAATCATGTTTTATAGGTTAGGGTTTAACAGGTTTGTATTTTAAATAATTTATAGTTCATACTTGTTAAGATTGTGGAAGGCAGGGACAAGCCAATCATACCATCACTAGAATACATAAGGGAATTTCTAATGAGAAGGATACTGACTGTCAATAAGGTTATAGACAAGAGTGAGGGGTTGTTAACACCTACTGCGACCAAGATGTGGGACATAATAAAGAAAGAGGCAACACATTACATTAATAGTGGAATGTAGGAGATTTGTATTGGTTAGTGGTAAGCCTGGCCAAAAACGGGTTGTTGATTTGAACCTGAAGACTTGTGTTTGCAGGAGGTGGGAGATAACAGGTATTTAATAGTGTCATATGTGTCATACGTGTCATATGTGCTAGCATATACTCATAAGTCTTATTATTTTCTTGTTCACAGATATGTCATGTAGACATGGGGTGGCAGCAATCTGGTACATGGATATACATGTCAAGATCTTAAACCCAAAATACATAACTTATGAAGTCTATCCAACTAAACATTAAAATCTTCTTCAATTTGTTTGCCCTAGCTTGGCTTGCATTCAGTTTGTTTTCAAGCATGGATTTTTCATCTACAAGTTTTGAATTTGCAACTTCCAAATTGTTCTTCGATCTTAAAAGACCCGGGATAATGTCCCAACATCTCTGACACGGATTTTGATCAAACCATCCAATGAATCGACAGTTTGAACCCATTGCAAACAACACTCCTTCAGTTCACGCATGGAGTTCGGAACCCAAAATGATAAAATTTTTGTTCGTTATATACTCAAAGAATTATGTGAAGAAACAAATTTAAAAAGTTTATATTTGAACGATTTCGTTAAAAAAAATATTCTTAATATGAATTAAATATACAATTTAGGTAAGCACATTCGAAGAATGTACCAAATTAGTACGTGTAAGATTCCATACGAAGGAGAGATATGTCAACCACCAACCATCATGGCCAAAATGCCAAACATTTGTTTAAATAAAACAAGTACAATAAATAAAATTTATTAATTGTTTTAAGCAAAAAGAGACAAATCTACTTTTATATTAAACATTTTATAATTTCTTTTGTTTTTATATGTTAACAAGTTCATCTTCCTACATACAAGATCTAACTACCGATGTAAAAAGGTGATGTTTGTATAACATTTATGCTTCTAATGATCAGGCCGTCTCCGAAGATTCGGGTGCCCTGTGCGATTTCAAAAAAAAGGGCCCGTATATATAATTTTTTTTTTTTAGAAAATATACTCGATAACTGAGATTAAATAAGTTAATAAACAGTACAAAGAACAATATTGTAACAAAATGATGTCTTTCACATAACTAAATGAATCGTGACACTTTTCTAGCATTCTTTAAAGCAAAGTTTTTAATCAAATCTTCATAATCTAATAGTTAATATTATGAGTTTGGGTATTAGGTCAAGAATTAACAATTGTTTTGGGTTTAATTCAATTGTTTTATAAATTGATTTGGACCTTTATCTTATTAAGGGTATAAATGGATCAACACCAAACATACATATGGTTTTAATATGATTTTTGTTTTACAAAAAATATATACTTTTTATAAAATATATTTAAAATAAATTGAAAATTTCGGGCCCCTTAAAAATCCGGGCCCTGTGCGGTCGAACTTCCTGTCCACTCTAAAAGACCCCTCTACTAATGATATTTGTGAAACGTAACTAAGGCTGTGTTTGTTTACCTCTTAATGAGGTCTGAATGGATCTAGGTCTGAATCGGACCGTTTGTTTGGAGAAAAAAACCCATCTGAATGAAGTTAGATAGGTCTGGCCGATTCAGACTTTAATCCTTCTCTGAATCATTCAGAACTCCAAAATCCATCGCTTGCCCCTCCCTGCTCTCTCTGGTTCGTCACTCCAGCCCCCACCAAGATCGACCATCTTCTTCTTTGTCTCTGACCGACGACGACGCCACCACCGGAGACGACGTTACCAACCTTCACCGTCGCGATCTTTTCCACCAGTGGTTCGATTTTGCCGGTTTTGATCGTTGGCGCTGGTCCGGTTGGGCTTGTTCTTTCCGTTCTTCTTACCAAATTAGGTATGCGTTTGCATTGCAAGTGTGTTCAATTAATGTTTCTTTTGTTTGTTATTGTTTGATGCAAATGAAATTACAGAAGAATTTCATTACAAGCTTTCCACATGGATCTTTACTACTGCAATTTCCTTTTTTATTAAACCTAACATGCTAGGTTTTTTTACATCTTTTAGGTATCAATTGTGCAGTTCTGGAAAGAAGCATGACATTTTCCAAACATCCACAAGCACATTTTATCAACAACAGGTCTATGGAGGTAAGTCATTTATGTTAATTAAACAATAATTTACTTATTCAAACAACTTGAATCATCATTAAACACATATACTTTGTTTTGATGTAGACTTACTTGTCAGGTTTTTCGCAAATTAGATGGTTTATCTGATGAAATTCAAAGGTCTCAACCACCTGTAGAACTTTGGAGAAAGTTTATATACTGCACATCACTAACTGGTTCTGTTATCGGGTCAGTAGATCATATGCAAACTCAAGGTAACACTTTTACATAATTCTATCAGTTATCAGTTATTAGTTATTAGTTATCAGTTCCTGCAGTTTATTAATAATATTCTTAACTTACTGTTGTTTTCTCATATGCAGATTTTGATCAAACTGTCAGCCCAATATCTGTGGCTCATTTCTCGCAATACAAACTTAACACGTTGCTAATTAAACAACTTGAATCAATCGGATTCAAGATTCGCGGTCATGAGGCGTTGAATTATAATCATCTGCCAGAAAAGGAGATACTGATGGGACACAATTGTATATCAGTTGAACCAACTGAAGAATTTATTAACGTGACCACATCGTATGTTACAGAAGGGAAGCATGTAGAGAATCAGATCCCGTGTAGGTTTTTAGTTGGTGCTGATGGTGCAGGAAGTACAGTTAGAAATCTAGTTGGAATTGAAATGAGAGGTGAAAAAGATATTCAAAGGCTTGTTAGTGTCCATTTTTTAAGTCAAGAACTTGGGAAATATTTAATATATGAGAAACCTGGTATGCTATTTTTTATTTTTAATCCTGGAGCTATTGGTGTTCTTGTTGCTCATGATTTGAAGCAAGGAGAATTTGTCTTGCAGGTTTTGGAAATCTGTCTTTTTTTAGTTTTTATTTCTATTTTTTATAGTTTATTATGCTATTGTCTGAAAGTTGGTATTTGTTTCTATGATAATCTTCTACAGATGCCATTCTATCCACCTCAACAGAAGTTTGAGGATTTTACATCAGAGGTAATTTTATTTGCTGTTAATGTAATTTTTTAATAGTCAAAGTCAAAGGGTTTATAGGTCATTTTACCCTAATTGGACGAAAAGTTAACGGAAGTTAGCCTTAATACCCAAACTTATTACAAAAATTACTGCATAAAACCAAAACTTGTTACTTTAAACCCTCCGTACTCAAACATGTTATCGTTCACAAACCTCATGGACCATCTGTGTAATTAACTCTAACTAAATAGATCAAAGTTGCAACATCTAGTTAAATCCTAATAATAGGTCCACTAGAAATCACAAATTGTTGAGGTTTTATCTCAAACTAAAAAAGGTTGTCATTCTGCTACTATCTTTCTCACTTGTCCAAAATGATGTCACCATCTTTTTGTTAATAATAAAAAATAGATTAAACTGTTTTCTTGAGCATGTAGCTGCAAATAGTTATTTTTTGAAACATCTTCAACTTCTTGTAGACATGTAAGCGGTTAATCTTCAAATTAGTTGGACGTGAGCTGGCAGACATTAATGTCGTAGACATAAAGCCATGGGTGATGCATGCTGAAGTTGCTGAGAAGTATCTCGCCTGTGATAACCGAATAATATTAGCTGGTGATGCTGCTCATCGATTTCCTCCTGCTGGCGGTTTTGGTATGTTTTTTGCTTTTTTGGTATTTTTGTGTGTGTGTGTGTGTGAAAATATAAGTGATATTCCTTGGCTAAAACATGTTTGATGACATAAATACACTAAAAGTTTTGGAAAGACAAAAATACCCTTGTATTTAAGTATTAAAAGGTAGCGATTTGTAATTAATGCAGGGATGAATACTGGAATTCAAGATGCTCATAACCTTGCGTGGAAGCTGGCTGCAATCATAAAGGGTATTGCTCCAATTTCTATTCTTCCCACATATGAAATGGAGCGTAAGCCGGTACTATTTTTTATTTTATTTTTATTTTTTTAATTTCTTTGGTATAATAATATCTTGCTTTTTATTCATACTAAAATATTTCAGTATTTGACTTCACACTCTTCTAGTAAAAAGCTGACTAAAAGTCTAAAATAGCTAAAGTAAAGTAACCTCGTGTATCCAAATCATTATTACTAGTTTACTTGTAATGATAGTATTTTCTCTAAACGGGTCAATTTAAAAGGTTGACTATAAAGGAAATGGGTCAAATGGATTGAAACTTGAAAGTCTACCATATGTGTTTTTTAAATGCTACAACTTCTTAAATAACTTCATTAAAATTCTTGGGTTAGTATTGTAATAACATTGCCTCTAAATCAACATGTAATTGACTATATATTCAAGGTTATTACCATAATTTTTTATAATTATCAACCATAATTTAAAGCTGAAATTATTTATTTTACCGGCAGATTGCTCTCTTCAATACTAATCTCAGTATCCAAAATTTTCAAGCAGCAATGGCAGTTCCAGCTGCACTTGGTATTGATCCAGCTACTGCAAATTCAGGTACTATTTCAAAACTCAGTATACTAACTTTTTTATTATTATGAGTTATGACTCACTTTTTTTTTTTTTTTTTTGTAGTACATCAAGTTATTAATAACACAGTAGGTACAATCTTACCATCAACAATTCAAAAGACTCTGCTAGATGGAATATTCAGTTTAGGTCGTGCACAACTGTCAGATTTTGTTTTAAATGAGAATAATCCTATTGGATCTTCTAGACTTGCTAAAGTAAGACGCATTTTTGAAGAAGGAAAAAGCCTCCAGTTACAGTTTCCTGCAGAGGATTTAGGATTCAGGTAGTTTTTGACCTGTTTACTTGTATATGGGTCGATCCAGATTCCAGATTATGTTTATCTCTAACAAGTCAAAAAAGTCAAATCTTATATGGTCAAATGAGTCGAAAAGCGCATAGAGTGTACTCTAATCCATAAAAACCTCCTGAATCAATATATATATATACACACACACATAGATAATCAGTTAAGTAGTATCATTTTTGTAATCTTATTTGACACACTAATAAGATACCGTTGGTCAAAAGTCAAACCACATCTTTGATTCTAACCTGAAGCTATTTATCATCATAGGTACCGTGAAGGAGCATTGGTACCTGAGATTGATATTGACAGTGCACCAACTAAACCGGATCTACCCACGGGTCGTAGGCGGAAGTATATTCCTTCAGCATATCCGGGTTCACGGCTGCCTCATATGAATGTTAAGATTTTATCCGACTTCAAAAAAGAGGTAAATTAAATAATCTTTTTACTAATGAAAAATGAAACTGGGTTGAATTGGGTTGTGTTTTTATCTCAAACAGGTCAGATAAAATTAACTTACTAATGTTGTTGTTATATAAAATAATCTTTTTAGGCGGTAATTTCCACATTGGATCTTATATCTGGAGACAAAGTCGAGTTTCTTCTCATAATTGCACCGATAGATTCATCATATAGATTAGCTCTTGGTGTACTAAAAGTCGCCAGTGAACACAACATTTTGGTTAAGGTTTGTGTTATGTGGCCAAACGGTTTAGTTAACGGAGATGGAAGAACAAAAACATCATTGGCACCATGGGAAAACTATGTTGATGTTGTCGAGGTTAGACAGCCGTCAAATTCATCATCTTGGTGGGATATATGTAAAATGACTCATCGGGGCGCCCTTTTGGTTAGACCCGATGATCATATCGCGTGGCGTGTGAAATCGGCTTTGGTTGGTGATATTCGAGTTGAAATGAAAAAGGTTTTTTCGGCCATTTTTGGATTATAAGATTCGATAATGTGGGCGAATTATAGATGCATATTTATGTATACCTTTTAGAAGTAAATAAAATCTTTATAGGTTTAGTTGAATATTATGTATTGGTTATTATTTAATTAGTGAACTGGATTCTTGAAGGCTATAACTAATGTAATGCTAAAGAACAAACTCGATGTTTTAAAGACAGGACCGAGAACCGGGCTTGAAATGCGAGTTTGTAAGGGGCTGTTTGGTATCTGAATCGTAGTTGTTTGGTTATATCTCTTAAAGGTTCCTGAAGCCTCTGAATGGTTAAGTTTCAGGGACATGCTGAATTTTTTCAGATCTCTTAATGGTTCAGCACAATTTTACCATACAGTCCCACTTTTTTTTTTCTTGAGATGTATATATTTCTTCTAAGGCTTGAAACTTGTATATATCCTCATAACATAAGACTTCAATGCATAATGGGTATACTTTTGTTCAAGCAAAATTTATAAAATATACAATTTTAAAAAGTTCAATGGGAAGATGTGCAATTGTTGTTTTTTTATTAACTTCTTTAACTACTTACTAACCTACTTATGGTGGTCAAAATTTAATAAAGTGACAATGCTAGGTACCCTTATTCTTTTTTTTTTAACTGTATCATTTGATCCAACTCTCCACTTTTGAAATGCACTTATCCCTGTTTAAACTAGCAAAATTTCTTACGTTCTCAAAACATAAATTTTTAATGCATAGTATGCATTGCTTTTAAAGCACAATTTGAGAAAATATGTAACTTTACAATTTTAGAAAGGAGATATGCAATTTTCATATAACAATTTTTTAGTGACCAGATGTTTGAAAGTCCTATCAACATGAAATCAATCTACTTCTATCCATGCACGTGACAACTTTATTTCTTGACCAGTTGCGGATACAAAATTATTATGGATGAGGGCAAAAACCGAATTGCTCAATTTTTGTCGGGTAAGAAATCACACTTTTGTTAAAAAAGATATTATAACTCCTAATATAAGGATATAATTATGAGAAACACAAAATCATTATATACTATATTCAAAAGAAAATTATTAGCTATTACAACCATCTAATGCTATTCAATAGAAATATACAACCATCTAATGATAATGATATTGTATAGTACAAGCTATTACAACATGCTTGGATTGCAACAACGCAACAGTAAATAGATCATGTCTTGATGAGCGTTTGACACGTTTGTTACCCGTGGGGTTAGATGTTTAGCTCATCGCGATTTTGGTTTTTGAGCTACGCGTTAGACGATCTTTCTTCCACCACCTCTTACACACACAATCTCTATTTCTGCAACTGTTGCTTTCTTCTTTGAGGCGATGCTAGGGCTCTGACGAGGTAAAGAGTCTAGCGTAGGTTTAGGCCATTCACGGCGGTGACACGAAGTATCAGTGAAGGTGTGTTTGTGACATTAACGAGAAAAAGAAATGGAGCCGTTGCCATGACTCCACCACCGACGAGGGAGTTTCTGCTTAGTCCCGTCCGGCAGCAGTGGTGGTGTCCCGACCCTCACCGGTGTTACTCGCAACCGTTCTTTTTATCTCCAACTACGGTTCTTCTACTTACTTCCGGCCAAACAGACGCGACTTTGGTAAAGGTTAAGTGTTCACAACCTATGGTTTCTATTTGATTCTTGGGGGAAGAGAATGACTTCATATTCCCTGAGCTTGATTTTTTGTTTTGATGCTTGAATTGCTGCTGAATTTGTGATGTTTTTTTTTTTTTGCCTCTATATACACATGAAGCTCCTAATTATATACAATTTGCTTGCTTCAAAATCTTAACCCTCCCCCTTCAAAAAATTCAAACTTCAATACGAAGAGTAGAGATGGAATTGTAGGCCAATCAAGACCACGAAACGTCATACGAAGAACCAACATCAAAACCCATAACACATGAATAGAGTTTTAATGGAATTTCAGGAAGTATCTTTGTCAACCGTGTTTCTAAATGGAATCAAGTCTCATGGAGTTGCTGCAAGATTTTGTAAAGTTATGCCATGTAAGTTTTGATCTTGTGACAAAGAAAAGCAGTTGTTGCCATGGAAGTTCTGATAAATGAAGGTGGGACACGTAAATTTGGGGGCTGAGGGGATTTGAAGGAGGTGGGGTTATTTTGGTAGTTATGGTTTTTATAATATTCAATTCCGTCTATATTTCTTCAAACCAAACACGCTGCAAAAATCCATTGGAATTAAATGCAGTTCCTTTAAATTCCGATTCCGAGTCAAATTTCAATTCCTTTGAAAAACATTTCGTGAACCAAACGACACCCGAAAGAAAAACAATAGCAAAATTGCAACTATAATGGACATACTGAGGGTCGTGCCTAACTTATTAAACAAGCATAATGTCACGGAGTTAACGTATGGAACTCGCGTGCGGCTCTTAGACTCCTCTAATAACAGCCTTTATCCTGATAGTGACCCAAAAGTTGTAATGATTCAATAACGATCAAAGATAATGTTGTAAGTTTTACAAGTAAACCAAACTTGTATTGCTTACAAAGAAAAGATTACAAGAGTGTTCAAGTACTTTACAAGGACTCGCATGGATGTTTTTGGATGCTATTCAAATGAAGCAAGAATGACCTATTTATACTAGTTGCCTAGGTTCTAGATTGTTCTTTTTCTAGGCTGATCTATACATTTCTATACATCTCTATACATTATCAAGTTTCTAGCACTTCATGCTTTCTCTAGATCTTTCCAGATCCATCAAGAATCATGTGGGCTGCTATAGGTTGTTCCAGACTTCACTAGAGTATACCGGGCTAGTCTAGAATGTTCTACGTGGTTCATGACTATTCAGGATTGGTCCGGGTTGTTCAGATTAGCTCTAGGTTGTTCCGTAGTGTTCCAGTGTGTTCTTGGACGTTCCAGAGTATTCCATATTGTTCTGGGCTGTTCCAGAGAGTACCGGGGAGTTCTCGAGTGTTCCGGAGTGTTCTAGAGTGCTCAGGGCTGTTCATGAGTGTTTGGAAATGTCTCGGATACTTCCGGACAACCCTATATGCTTCTTTATTGTTTCGGGAAGGTCTCCATTCCAGTAAAAAGATCTTGTTTTTATGCGGGTCGTGACAATAAGCACGAGCGTCCCTTAGTTTTAAAATCACTCGAGCTTAAGTTTTTAATACAAAAATCTAGTAGTACTCTCCCAGGGAAGGATTATGAGAAAACCAACCCCTTGTGTGAGAACAAAATACC